>CAJHUC010001665.1:0-68772 GCA_905146915.1 Ostreobium quekettii
CCAAGCACCGCAGCGGATCTGGATGTTTGCACCATTTTGCTGTATTTTGAAACTGGAAATTTTGTTGCACACTGGAGTGTCCCGTGCTAATGGGCGTTTGGCTGGTCCATGGCTGTGCATACCACAAATTCATGGATGTGAAATTTGAATCCTTGCACAGCTTTGTGACGCAGTGCCTGAAGTTGCGGACCACCTCACAGGACTTGGAACAGTAAAACAGGTGCTTGAGATACTTCAAAAGGCTTTGAAATGGGGCTGATCCTCGAATATGTGGCCAGTGGTGTATGGCCATTGGCTTCCCTGGCCCGGGATTGGCCGCAACTTCAACGCGATTTTCTCGTGCTGAATACCACCTCAACGTGCATTGGGACTATTTGTATCTCGCAACGTCCATTTTAAAATGCAAATGGCACATTTACACGGTGCCAGGAAGTCTCGTTATGTTTGGCTGCTGACAGCTGTGTGATTCACACTTCTGTACCAATCTTGCACACGATCATCTGTGCTTGCAGTGCTACATGTCTGCAACGGAAGCATCTGTGCTTGTAGTGCTACATGTCTGCAATTGGAATTTTTCCAATGGTTCGATCGCTGGTATTTCCTGCGCATTATGCCAAATTCTGTGTGGCTACATTGATACTGCAGGTGTAGGTGGGTCACAACTGCAAGCTGCTGTGAATGCACTCTGGAAATGTGCATACACTTGTACAGTGTCCGAATAAGTGCATGGTGTTTGTGCCAGATGTTGTCCATGCTTGGGCCCCTTTCAACGTGATTTGCGCCCCAACGAAGCCTATCTGAAGGGGCACCCATTGTCTGACTGATATTGTGATTTGCATCTTCAGGTTCTGCTGGTCGGAATAGAGACGCACGTGTGTGTTCTGCAGACTGCCATCGACCTGATGGGTGAGTTGAAAATGCGCCCCTTCTTAGGAGGTGTGCCCTTGGGAAGAAATTACTGGCACTTCGGAGCTGAGGCTACTTGATTACATTTGTGAAAAGGACATGGATAGCCATGGCCCTTGCATCTTGAAGGTGATTTCAGGTTTAACCCATGCGTGTTGCTTGTTTATACTTCCTCTGTCTCAAATTAAATGAAACAATTTGTTTGTACCACAGCATTCATTCAATACCTTTGGGGCAATGATTGGCAGGCTGGTTGGTATTAGCGATTTCGGATTGAGCTATTTTTGTTGTGACGCTCTATTAGACTAGACAGCAGGTGTGGACACAACATTTTCGGTTGCGTGCACACGCAGTTCAAGATGCGAAAGATTTGCAGATTTGCTTTGATGGGACCACGATTTGACTTGGGGAAGACACTATTGTGAAATTTGTATGTTTAGCGTCAATGCGACGTTAAGCGCCCCCTCCAACCCCCCTCCTCCTTAGCGTCCATCCTTATTCCGATACCAGGATGGCTCAACAGCATTGCCTAACAATGTCATACGACTTCGCAATAAGGTTTGAAGAATAAAACAGCCAAAATTGTGGCGATTGCGGTGATTTGGAAAATGGGATGCCCAAAACGATGATAGGCGATGGGAGCAGCCTCCAAGCCTGAAAAGTGATCCATTCTAGGGACTTCCTTGAAGTTTGAAAGTTTGAGGAAGGTTTTGCAACAAGTCATGAGCTATCTGCTGCTGATCAGTGGCGTTTTAGTGCATCTTCCCGCCTTATTTTGATTTTGGTGCAATTACATAATCTCTTAAGCATGGACGGCTTCCCCCCCCCCCCTTTAAGCCCAATTTGACGCTGAGCGTAGAGAATTTAAAACAATGCCTTCCCTTCACCGATTGATGATTGCTTGGTGGCGGATGTGGTGTGCTGTGTACTTTCTGACATCATTTCACATATCCAAGTGTTGTCCCAATGTTTGACGCATGAATGCCGTTTGGGTTGTGCATTTGTTCACTCTGACGATTCACCTGCTTTTGGTGCATAAATGCAGAATCGGGATATGAGGTCCACATTGTTGTGGACGGTGTCTCATCCCAGAGGGTATCAGACAGATCTGTCGCTCTGCAGGTGACAGCCTTGCCCCTTGATGTTGCAGCCGTTTCTTTCAAGGTCGCTGTGGCCTTGTTTCGCTGCTGCCTTCCAGTAACCTGTGGTCCCATTCTCCTCCATTCCGTCGTTTTCAGTGCGATGTGATTGCCGAGCGAGTCGTGTGCATGGAATGATGCCTTTCATCTTCTTCAAGGGGCTAGGTCAATTCTCTGAATGTGTTTTCCTAATGCATGTTATCCCAACGGTTTTCCCTTTGTTCCCGTCCATCCAAGTGTGCAGGCCAAGGAGTCAGCATTCCCCCCGCCTCACTGGAGTGGACTTGACTGCAGCGATTCCCAGTGAACGCCCCGCTGTCCAGTTAGGGTAGCTGTTGTGCGCCTTGCTTGTGACTTCCAGTGGCCATTGATTCGGTGTTCCCACTCATCTTTGCAGCGACTGTCCCAGTCTGGCGCTCTCTTCACCACATCTGAGAGTGCGATGTTTCAGCTGGTGGGCGACGCTAAGGTAGGCTGGGTCGACCGCGGGCGCTGGAACTGGCAGACATGCCACACCAACAGAGAAGACGCGCATGTCATTGTGCTGCTGTTGACAGCTCACTGCAGGCGCTGTCATGGCGACTGGCTGCTCACTATTGTCCTGCACCGTCACAGCGTGTGCTTTCGTGTGCGATTTCAGCCTGGTTTTCCGATTTCGCATTACAGCACACCAAGATCTGCGTTTTGATCCCCAGTGTTGTTTCGGTCAATGTTAATGCTGGACGTGGAGTGGGATTCTCGTGTGGTAAACTTGGTGCCAGATCGCAGGGGCCGTTGCAGCCATTCAGTTCCAATTTTTGGTCTTTTCGTTTTGTCAGCACCCCGATTTCAAGGCCATCAGCGCCCTCGTGAAAGAAGAAAGGCCCGAGCCCCTGCAGTCGATGCTCTGAAGTGAGAGGCGCTAAGCGCAGAGGAGAAGGCACGCACGGTGACGGACGGCTCTGTGCAGTGTGTGGTGCATTTTGTCATTATTTTCTGGAGAACGCCGCATCTTTGCCTCGAAAGCGCACGGGAGAGGCTGGAAGGCTGCAGCCAAACAGGACAAGCTGCAAGTCTGTCAACATTCTGCCAGGTGTTCTCCTCGGTACACTTCAGGTCATGCTGTTCAGCTGCATTGTGTGCCCCACAGAAGCATGTGGTTTCCAAGGAGTGTTCTGGGCATGCATCTAACACGTACTGAATGTACAGTGAAAGAACATTCATTCTGTCCCTGATGCTGATCATATCAGCAGCGGTGGAGAATTGCTGACCCTGGATTAACCAAATGTGCCATTAGAAGGTCCGTTAGTGCTTGGAAGAATGAAAACTTCGCATCAGTGTTATTGAATGCACTGTCAACGTCAGAGCAACAATATGGCGGGCAGGACAACAGAGCAACGACTTCCTTGGCGTCCACACAGGTGCCTTCGCTCTCAGCAGCTGAACCAACAATGCTGCTATCGTGCACTTTTGCATACACACTACTTTCTGCACACCATTGTTGGCATGCTGGGAACAAAAGTGCGGGCTCAGTGTGTCAGATTTACAGGTGCATTGAAAGGAGCAATGCACATGGAACTGGCTCCATTCCACGCCCAGGTCTTTTACCCAACGTACTTGGATTTATGCGCCTCATACTTTCGCTGGTATTCTGGCACGCATCCCTAACCGACACCGTCCGAAGGTCACCATGGCAAAGTCGCATTGGCCATTGAAGCCGATCTCCTGGCATGTTCCTGTCAAGATGTTGTCCAATCAAATTGTTTGAACGCCTATGCACTCGACATAAACTTCTCACCATCACGGATGCCCTGTGCGTCGTACCAATCGCTTCAAGTGACGCATCGTTCATCTGGGCAACCTTAACCACACCTCGCCTCCCTTATTGTAGGGCTGCGACAACAAACACCATATTTTTGGTGCTCCATTCACTCTGATCAACAACCAAAAAGTAGAAGGACAAAATAGTCTCCGTCTCTCCAGCAAGGTTTGCGGTGGCACCCGATCGCTCACAAGCGACGACGTTCTTTGGAACAAACAAGAGGAAGAAGCAAGCAGGCGCTCTCTTCGCACAATTGCCTTCTCAAAGGCACGTCGGGGGACGGCGCCGCCCGCAAGGTGTAACCACCCATGACCTTCACACCCATAATCCGGCGAAACACCCATGCCCTCCACCCCAGCAAATGTTCGGGCACAGCGGCGAGGGCAGAGCTGCCCGCAAGCGCCTCCCTACACGTTGTGCCTCTTGAAGTCTCCCGTCGTGTGGGCGGTCACCGCCACCAGCGACGCCAGCGTGTTGAAGTCCAGCAGCTTGGTCAGCATCCGGAACGCCACCGCCGTGGGCCCCAGGTCCTGCCACACCGTCCGGCCGACCGCGCTGAACACCTTGTCGGGGATCGCGTCCGCGGGGCAGGCGAAGCGCTTGAAGAACTCCAGGGCGTCGATGCGCTTCTGGTTGGCGTAGAAGTTGGTGGCCACGGGTGAGGGGTGGAAGACCAGGAGGTCGATGCCGCGCGACTTGACCTCCCCGGCGAGGGACGCGCCGAAGGAGGAGACGAACGCCTTGGTGGAGGCGTACAAGACGCTGAACGGGCCGGGCAAGACTGCTGCAGGGGATGACGTCAGCACGACGCATCCGGGAAGCTTCTTCGTCACCTGAGCCAGGGCGGGAGTCTTTCTTTGGTTGCGAAAACTGTCGAAAATGTGTCGAAAATGTGTCGAAAATCCGAGTGCTGGCCGTTGGCAGACTGAAATTGCGGATTCTCCATGGAATGCTGCCATGGAATCTGGGCAGCAATAATGCGAAAGCAATGGTAGCAACTGAATGTTTGATTTGCACTGCTTATCTCGTGCAAGCAGACAGCTGGTGGCTATCTTCTTGCCTTGATGTGCAACCATTCTCGACTAGTGCTGATTCGTCGACAACAGAATTTGATGCACGCACAAACTGCTAAACAAAACAACGGGGGAAGCAAAGAATCCATCGTCCTTCTCCGTCATCCATGAGGACACCGACCGCACCATTTTGGACACAAAATGATGTGTTATGCGGACGACGCTTCCAGAGTTGCATTCAAAGTTGGCAACGTGCTTGTCCAGTTCCCTGCGACAGCCAGCAGACACAGCATCAGCACCTCGCCAGCACCCCACTCCAGCGTGTCGAGTGCGCGTTTCATGTCTGGAAGGAAAGCAACTCACAGCAAAGCACAGCGGCTCTGCGCTGCCTGTCAACTTGTCAAGCGACGTGTACAATCTTGTACAGTATTCACTGCAGACGAAAGGATCGGCTGCAGGGGCTGTCAATTGACAGGTGGGACAACCTACAGGGTGTGCATTCCAATGCTGACAGCAACAGGTACAAAATGTTTCCTGACGAATAGACCACAAACAGCCAGTCACAAAATAGCCCTGCGCACATCATGGATGCATGGCGACTGGAATTGGTGGTCCTGTATGCATTCCAAGTGCACACAGGACATATCGGGCCGGGAAAGGTGCAAAAAACAGAAAGGAGGGGGAAAGCAGGGAGACAGGAGTGCTGCACCTGTTAACCATCGGGTTGCCCAGTCACTGAAAGACCCTTAGTTTGTCTGCTGCTGTTGGACTTACATTTTGTGGAAGAAGCCGGTCACCAAATACCCAGCATTGCAGAACAGGAGCTGAATGTCGATATCCTTTGTTGCCTCATCAATTGTCTTCATGTAACCACTGGATGGGTCTCCAAGATTCACACCCACCTACAAAGCACCTCATTCTCACGTCACAGGTACGAACGTGAACACTCCTATTTCTGATTCTTGCTAATCTCCTTCCAGAAGTTCCATCAATGACAAATGCCTTGATGCAGAGCCAGAGCTTATTTATCCATAATGCAAACCTATCAAGGGTACCTCAGAGAATCCCTTTGTCTCTCTGGCTGCCTCCTAACCACTGGCAAATGCGCAAACTACTCATCACAGCACTGCTGCAAGATCCAAATCAGCCCAGTAATTCAACAAAGATCTGGCTGTTCAAGCATGTTTCAAAACAAATCCGACAACGCAAGCTAGGCTTGCTACAATTGTCCGCAGAATTCGCTGAGCACTGCTGATCCATCGAAGTGTTGTCCAGATGAGGTTGGAATGCAACTGCGCATGGCCAGTGCTGCACATTGTGGAGCGTGGTGGCATTCTCTGTTTCGTCTTGGCAACATGTGTGTCACCAGGAAGTACTTTTGAGAGGGTGCCGACTGCAGATTCGCACCAACGCACTCCATTGTTCATTTGTCCATGTTGTGATCTTGCAGTTAGTGTGCTGCAATTGGTGCTTGTGGCTAGAACCAAGACAAGCCAGTGCCAAACATAAGTCCATTATCACAAGAATTCTGTCGCGCCAGTCATTTCCACACTGATAACCTACCAACCTTCCTGAATTCCACATCCGGGTGAGCAGACTTGAGTTCTGAGAACGTCTTGTCCAGCAAGTCGTCAGGCAGGGCCACAAGAACGACGTTCACTTTCTGGCTTGCAAGCTTCCATGCCAGTGACTTTCCAATCCCTGAGGACACCACAGTTCAGCCCAAACGGATGTTTTGTGATGAAAAAAGCCAATCTTGACAAGAGCAACTCAATGGATTGGTGATACAGGCATGATCAGAAGGCACAGGTTGTAAAAAGCACTATTCTTTTTGGTGGAGCTAGCAAAGGCCACAAATGGATGATTGGGAATTACACTGGAGAGACCGGACAAAATCTGCCATCGTGCGATGTACATTCGTTTACTAATTGCTGACTGGCCCCCAAATAGCACAGCGAACTGATAAGCCAGGACAATACATACATGCCAGCAATGTTCCTGAAAACTCTTGGTACTCTTTTCAATATATCCAAGGTGCTGCCTGGAGAACATAGCTGTGGGTGGTAGTACAAAAGTTTGGGGGCATTGATGCGGCAATCCTCAGTGCCATTTCCACAAATATGTCCAACAATCCCGTTACCCAATATGAGGGCAACTAAAGTGGCATCAATCCAACAGAAAATCAATAACTAGCTTGGTCCTGCTCTGTACACATGCAGCAGCATTAATTGGGCGTTCTTGCTTACTGGTAGCAACATTTCTTGTCCATCTAGATCAGAGTTTGAGACAAAAACGTGCATTGCATCTGATTGCACAGCCTGAGCTGCTGCTATGCTGAAAAACGGGGAACACCTGCTGCAATGGAGCCTGGCTAGATGACGAGAGGGAACCCCACAAAGCTGCATTGCGAGCAGAGCCTTTTTCGCTCACAGTCCTACTGCAGCTGACATTGGGCGGCTTGTCCTTCACTGGATACTCGTTGCCCTCGAAGTTATCGGATCCCCGATTTCAACCTTCCACACGATCTGAATACACGTCCAACAACGGCCGTCGAGATGC
Organism: Ostreobium quekettii; assembly: GCA_905146915.1. NCBI lineage: Eukaryota > Viridiplantae > Chlorophyta > Ulvophyceae > Bryopsidales > Ostreobiaceae > Ostreobium > Ostreobium quekettii. Next base: position 7,419 of record CAJHUC010001665.1, read on the forward strand.
ATGCCGACTGCGAGCTGCCCCTTCGCTCCCGGACCCCAGCGGCAGATTCTGAACTGATTGCAGACCACGTGGCAGACGCGTGGGGGGCAGAAGTGGCACAGGCAGCAGCGATGGTAGGGGCAATATAGGCATGGTCTTCCGGCGTCCCATGAGCCGGGGCATGACTGCAATCAATCTCTCGTGTGCTCCCCGAAATACCCAAACAGCATGGGCATCCTAAACAACCGCATCCAGCTATGCTTGCAAATGCTGGCTGCTCAACCCAGCGTTGACTCGCCCCCTCGCGAAAATACAGATCCAAAACCCGAGACCCAGGGATGAACGCCAATGGCATCAAAGTCGAACCGATTCGAGGGCCCCAAACGGCGCTTCTCAATGCGACGCCATGCGAAGTTCGACATTGGGCTCCCGGAAGGCACTCTAAATGGACGGCGCTGTCTCAGCGATTAAATTACTGCGCTCTGCGGCGTCCCCACCTGAGCTGGATCCCGTGACCAGCCCCCAGGACGCGCCATACTTCTTCTTGAGGTCTTGCGGCTTGAAGTAGAACGAACACAGGGCCTGGAAGACGGCATAGGGGACGATGGACAGGCCCACGGTCAGGAGGAGTATCAGGGCCAACATCATGGGGACTTGCGCCGTGGGGCGGGGTGGAGCACGGCGACACACGACCGTGGCGCTTGCGTTGGGTTGCGCGGAGGCTGCTGGTGCCTCCCAAAATATGTTCAGGTTTTTCCTTATCGCCAGTGTTCGGTCGGGCAGAAAAGTCCTGCCATTTGTACCGTACAACTGCTTCCTGGTGAGGTAACACTATCTGTCCCCGAGGGCCGCTGAGTGACTGGTGAATGCATTCGCCCATGTGCCATCATATACGCAATGCATAGGATTTATATTTCATGCTGCCCCGCTGCCCCATGTTGGCCTATGCAGGCAATAGTGTACTGTGCAGATCCTGGCCAGTCATTGAAAGCAAAACGTGCACCAGTAGGGGGAGGCCAATAATGGGGAGGGGAGGGGAGGGGGGCGAGGGAGGGCCCTTGAAGGCAGCATGCTTCTGCTTGACGGGACACTCTCCTCACCAGGCATGCACACTGGCCAAGCGCATTCAGTCGTTCTCATGAAACCCTCCAGCCCACAATGCCCATCATCGTCAAACTCAAATTCTCGTCAGCAGCGGGAAACAAATTAAAGCACCAAATCCCAGTGCGCTGAACTTCGCATAATGCTCAGGTTAAACTCAGACTCCAACGGGTAGGCGGTTGGGTCCAAAACAAGGTAGCTGCAGGCTTTTAAGAGCCCCTGTGTGGCGAGGCGGCCTGCTGGCTGAGAATGTCTGCCAAGGCGGCCCCTTAAGGCGCAGGCGTTGGCTCTCTTGGGAACACGTGCCAATAGTCGCACAAATCCTTGGCCCGCGTTCAGACGCACATGTTGACTCGAGGGTCCCAGCAGCAAAGGAAGGGGGCAGCTGAAAGCGTGTTCTGGCTGCTGATACTGTCCAGTATGCCTGGGGCATCTAAAGTGCCCGCCCACGACTGAAAACGTTTTCTGGCACGATTTTCCTACGAAATCGCGCAGCGCGCCTATCAATCCATCGCAAATTTGCATCCAACCGTGCTCCAGCTCGCGACATCATGACACGATCACAAATCCATTATCCAACCGGCGACAACGCACAAATTGAATGCCCCTCTTATTGCACAATGCACAGTGCACTGGCAGCCAAATTACACAAATTTCTCAGCCTCAAATCCAACTCGTGAACACCAGGTGGTTCAAGAGGTCCTCTTGAAATCGCTGGAAATCGGCCACCTCAACATGAATATGCTTTTCATCACTTCTTATGCAAAATTCCATTTTAAGGCTGTTGCATATGCAAATGCTCAGCACGTCTTTTTGGGATTCAGAGTGGTACCAAAACAGGTGTTACTCCATGCCCGGTGCAATTTCTTCCGTACAATTCGACCACTAAGTTCAAATGTACAACCAGCAGAGAACACATCCATTACAAGGCCTGTTTTTACGAGAGCGTTGATAACGCAGTCATATCTACGATGCTCTGATCCAGCGCTCCAATATCACAGCCAGACCTCGAGTCGCTTGCACGACATTCCAAGCAAAACGTCATCATACCTTGCGATGCGAAGTTCGTGATCCTTTGACCGATGTTTTTGGGGAAGCATGTGACGAGGAAGCCTTTTTTTAAAGATCGAACGAGTGGCCAGAAAAGAAAAACTGTTCCTCATGACGCCCTGATAAAGACGGGCTTGTTCACTGAATTTTAGCATTTTTGTTCGTTTCTGTTTTCTCCAATGTCTTTCACCTTGATGCACTTTAGCCATGCCGTACAGCTGATGGCAGATAACACCACAGTGAGAGGGATTTGGGGGCTTTTGTGCCAAAAAACACAAAAATTGATACTTAACGGAGCCACCTTTAGGCTTGCTAACAGTGTTCAAGCACAGATACCACGCTTGTTATCTGTTCGTACGAACAGAAAGGAACCATGCGTTTACGAACAGAGCATTAACCGGTGCCTAGTTGCGGGCCATTCTGGTGGAGGTCCGGGGCAAACCTGGGCTGACATCTTCCTTACCTTCCGAACTCGTGCACAAAACAGGACAGTTAAAGAAAATACTGATGAGCAAAGCCCCCCAAAAAAGGTATAAGCCATCAAAAGCAACAAAAGCTTAAAATTGCCAACTCCACCCAAAAGTATATCTATTGTGAAGCATACTCTGCTGTTCAATGACGTTGGAGACTCTGAGGGTTAGTAAACAAACAGTCTGGCAATCGGGATGGAGTTGCAGCAACGTTGTTGGGCCTGGCTGCAACGAGTTTGTTGACGCGCTGCCTGTCGATGTTGCTGCTGTCGCTGCACATCATTGCTCCTCGGCATTTTTTGTTCCTAATGCCATTGATGCTGACGGGGCATGAATGCTGACATCCCATCAATCGCCATGTTCATCAAAATTACAGCTATTGTTGCATATAAGACGTTGGTAGCAACACAAGCAGGCAGCGCATCAACGGACTCGTAGCAGCAAGGCCCGTCAACGTTGCCACAACTCCATCCCGATTTCTGGATGGATGCGCGTGCATGCCCCAACACGTGTGGAGATTAGCATTCTCCTGTGCCTTTCCAGCTGCCTTATTGAAATAGCACTCAGTGCCATTGAATCGGTGCCAGTGAAGGCCGGCGAACAGTCGGGCACATGCCCGTCACAGGAAGGCCCCACTCTCGTTACGGAGAAGTGCCCCACAGCTGTGTAACTACTGGCTCCTGCACCCAAAAGGCGGACATGGCCGCGACGAGCGCCCCTTGTCTCTGGGGCAGCAGGTGCCTTTTCTGCCAGCCCGTCATCACCCTTCACACCTTCTCGGCATGAGCCGCGCTTCCCGTACGGCCGCGCCAATTGCATGTGCCCGACGACGAGCGGACTCCCCGCACATGCGGACTGCCACGGCACTTCCACGAGAACTTCGCACACACCAGGCGCCCCATTTTCGGCTCCGCCAGCCGGAATCTCTGTGGCGTTTGTGGGTTTCTTGGGAGGGAAACCACCCTCGCAGCAGCGACAAAGAAGGCTGGGGCGGCCCTTGGGCACACGTAACCGTTATTGGGAGCCGGGCAACCAGGTCGACCCAACAACGTGTCTGGAGGGAGTGTGGGTTTGCGGCCTTGCGGGCGCCCACATCAGCATCGTGACTCGCTGTGAAAGCTCGCCCTTTGCGTACTAAAGGGGGAGGGAGGGGCACTTTGCACCCAAACTCCCCGTGCCTTTGCCTCCCCAGCAAGAGAGACTGCAGGGCCCGACGGCTGCGAAGCGCTGAGCTACCGGGGGCGGGCGCCCCAAGGCAGCCTCCAAGGGCCGCCCTGCGCGGATTGACAAGGCCCCGACGGTGGGAACTCGGAGAGTTGCGATCCGCGGCAACCAGCTTCTCGCTGAATCGGAGCGCAGAAAAAAGGTGCCCGATTGTGGGCAGCCTGTGCGCTGCTCCTGATCGCGGTGGCACGCTTGCCCCCGACGCGTCCGGGGTTCAGTCGGTTGCGCTACAGACTCTGCGCAGCCGAGACCAAAAGTTGGATCTTTGTTCCGTCAGTTTGTGTTCCCTGCGTGCTGCCTTTTGGCCCGGAATCACCTTCGCAACTGCCTTCCAGGGCCACCGGAGAGACGCCGTGGACAACCCTTGGCGGGCTACGGCAAGGAACACGGAGAGCGTCGATCGCTTTCCTCCCGGCGCCTTTGAACCCATGGCAGTGCCGAGGAACCGGTCACGACGGCCGCATAGCCCCAGCCAGCGCCGCGTCCGGGGAAACGGTGAGTCGAACCCGGGTCCGGCGATTTCGTTCCCGCCTGCTGTCACCCGAATTGTCCTGGCACCCCACCGGGGTGGCTCGGCGCGGGGCAAACAGTGTGCGTTCCCTGCAGCGCTCGGGTGGCAGCCGATCGGAGGCAGACCAGGTAAGTGCGAGAAAAAGAGCTGCTAGGGCCCTACAGCTAGGCAGAAAACTGCAGCGTGCGGGGCCACCAGTTGGTAGGTGTGCAGGGAGTGGCCGGGCGTCGGAGGAGCTGGCTCAGTCCGTCAGAATTTGCTGTGGCGAACCGCCACACGGTGAGTGGGACGCACGGCCTCGCCGTTGCCGCCTCCCCGCCCGACCCTGTTCTCCGCGGCACACCCCCTGATCGATCGCCCGTTGTTTTCTCGCCGGTGGCTTTCCCTTTCCCTTTCCTCGCGTTGACATCCGCCGCGCCGGGTTCAGCGGGCCTGTGCGGCAGGATCTCTCCAGCTTCCCTTGTCCACCCGTCCGCGGCCTGAGCACCCCTCGGTCCGTCCCGCGTCGCCGCAGCGGCCGTTTTGCCGTTTTGCCAAAGCGGCGGTGCGCCATTGGTGGCGGAAGGGCGCGCCCGGCCAGGGCACTCCACCGCGCTCATAGGTGTTTGTGACTGAAGGGTTGACAACTTTGGCGTGACGTCAAGTGACGTTGCCCTCGCCCTGAGGCCCGCAGCGCTGCCAGCCCCCGGCGCTTGCTGGCTGTCTCCTGGAGCGCCCCAGCCGGCCTTTTATTCACTGGCCGGGTATTGATGCCTTTCGGCGGGCTTTTTCGGTGGTTGTTGCTGTGTTGTCGTGGTCGATGGACAACAACCGTCGCGTGAGGACGACCACGCATGCCATGCAGTGTGATGTTGATTTCTGCGCTTGAACATGTTTGTGCTGGTGGGGATCACTGCTGCTTCAAGAGCGGTCCATGCTTGCACGGTGTTTTGTGTTCCAGTTCCGGCACCTGTCGCACAGGCCAGCGGGTGGAGAATCATCGGAACTTTGCGCCAGCCCGAGCATTTTGCTGTCCGATGCAACGTGGGCGTTTCTGCTGTGGACATGTGTGTGATGTTGTTCATTGCAAAGTGACGAACGCTTTCGCTTTATCCTCTGTACGTTTACTTGACCCAGATGTGATGTCTGGGAGCAATGCGAACCGATGGCGTGTTCTACCTTTGATGCAGATGTGCACAGCATGCAACAGCATGCATTTCATGATGTAGCCTGTCTTGTGTGGGTTTCAGGGCATTGTTGGACACTTTGCGTCCAACCTCCCTGTGTGGAAAGGTAGTGCGATGCGGGTCTGGGGTCGAAAAGCAGCGTAAGCTGGTAGCCCAGTTTGCAGTGACTCGTTGTACACCTCCATATGGAGATGGCCTTCGCCTATTGTGCACCTTGCCACTTGGGGGTGTTGACTGTTTGTTTGTATATGATGCTATGCCAGAATGCTCAGTTCATCCCGACGTCGTTTTAGCCCGCTGCCACGCATACACCTTTCCTCAGGCAGTAAATACAGGCTATGGAAAGGCTACTGCATGTTGTTCCCTGATGTTCCCCCAGTGCTGCCACTTGTTCCTTGAATGCATAAGTAATATGCAGTGTTAGGGTGCTTCTGGTGGTGACATAGTCCCCATGGACATCGAACACGGACTTGTTATTCTGTGGTGGCAATATTGACTTATTGTGCGAGTCAAGTCATGAGTCTCCCACACAGATTGTTCAATTTTTGTATTTCTTGGGTCACAACACGTCATTCTCAAAAGAGTTGTTTATGCAGTCTGTCTGGGCTCTTGCATCACCTGTGTGTTTACATCATTGTTGAATACTCAACGATCCCTTTTTGTGTGTTTTTGTGCCGATTGGTGGCCCTTGCATGCCAGGTTTTGTTTCTGGTTGAGGTGGGGACCTATTGTTGTCCCTGACATGGTCAAGCATTGGTGCTTCGTGCAAGTGTGCTGCTGAGTGACAACCATTGACTTGCCCACTTTCATGTCTTCTTTGTGCCCTGCTCCTCCGGCAAAAATTTGAGCATCAATACTGGTTGTGTGCTCGCATTTACGACCATAGATTGTCCGTATGATATGCAGGAATTACTGAGCCTTCTTCTGCTGCATTGAATTTGCGCCGCTTGTGGGAATTGCACGAAAATGAGAGAAATCAGGTAAATCCCTCGTGATATAGCCTCCACCCTGCATGCCATGGCAGTTCTCTATTCTGCAATTCTGCAGAAATCACCTGTGGTCACAGGGGGCAAATCCTGCCACATAGTATGGCATGCACCTTCACCTTCTGTCAACCCACCAATGCTTCAGGTAGTTGTTGCAACAAAACTACCTGTAGTTTCCTATGCAGTTGCATGAGAAACCGCTGTGGAGCTGATGTCATTCTGCTTGAAGCCCTTACATTCTCTGAATGCATTCAGTCGATCAATCGAGATTCCATTCGTATGATGCACCCCAAAATGCTCGTATCATGTTGCTCAAAACATCTGAACACCAAAGTCGAGAACCCCACAAGTACAACAGCTGTCTACTCATGCTGCTGTGTGCCTGGAGCATCTGCCCCATGTTCCAGACATCTCAGGGGTTCGCATCTGCTGCAGGAGCCACAAATGCACATCCGGAATGTTCGTCCCCGGACCAGCAGCATATCAGCACGTCCAACAGAGTCAGGTGTTCAGGCGCTGGAGGCTCCTGCACCACGCTGGAACTCGTACCTCCAGGAGGGCGCAACCTGGGCACTGGAAGACGACAACTACATCCATGTTTTGGCTCGTGGACCAGGGCTACATGGCTACGATGCCTTGCACTACCTTGGTTCCGTAGAACTGCACCCGACTGAGCCTGATCATGTTCCAAGCATGCTTGGGAGTGCGAATTGTGCTGAAACTGACGCATCGTCGTCAGGTGGTGCGCCTAGCAGCATTCCCGGTGGCAGCGACACTCTCTGCATGGGTGTCCCCCATTCTGAGCAGACATGCTTTCCGGCAGTGCCAGAGGGTGAGCTACCTGGGGTTCCTGAGTCAGGATGCTCAGGCTCAGCGATGTTCTGGGGGCAAAGTCATGGGGCAAGCCACAACACTGATGTAGCTGAAGATTCTGGCATGGGCGGCCATGAATTGCGCCAGGAAAATGAAGCTGCAGGCACAAGCAGTGCCATGTTGCTGTTGTCCAGTGCATCTTCGACGCCCATTTTCCACCCTGGAAGCCCAATTCAGGATCACCACACCACAGCTGCCGTCTTGAACTCAGGGCAGTGCATTGCTGCCTTGGGACAGGCTTTGGGCCTGAGCTTTGGAGTTGCAGTGCCCGACAGAGGTGAGCACGATGTGAGGTGCATTTCGGAATTGCCAGATCAGACACCGTACTGAAGGTTTCTTGTTTGCTTCTTTGTCCTGCAAAGTGTGCTGATGACTCCCAGCAGTGTCAGGTCCCAACTTATTGATCGATAACTTGCACTGAGAAGACCCGACATAAGTGGGCCCCTGAAACGAACATGGAACGACGCCCAGCCAGACCTGCCAGCAAGAGTGAGAGTGGCTGATACTCGGCCCACAGGTGCCATTGACTTAGAAGAAGACCGTTGGACAAACCTCATCGAGGATGAGCTCAATGCCGAGCTGCACCCACGGAGGCCATGCCACGTCTGCAGACAGCGACCTTCCAACACGCTCATCACTAGCTGCATGCACTGCGTCCTGTGCGTGGAGTGTGCTGTGAGCCAAGCCAACCTGGATCGCCCGATGCCAGACATTCTTCCCTGTCATCTGTATGATGGCGGTGGGCGCGTGTGGATCGCCTGCCCATCCTGCCAAGAGCCTGGAGTGGCGCAGAGCCTCTGGCCCGTCCGAGACTGGGCATGTCCTTCGCACAATGGTGCGGAACGCCCATCCAGGAAGACACGCAGTTCAGAATTGATGTGGTTTCTCAGAGGGGAATGAAATGCTGGTTTTTCACCAACTGGACGATGTTGGTCCTGAGCTTGTCAGCATGTGCCCTTGCATTACCAGTATGGTGTAGGCGGATGTTCTTTTTTTTTAATTCCAATGTAATACATCAAAAGATAAAAAGAGGATCTCCCCCACAAAACGTAAAGTATGCAAAGATGGATGTAGTAGACGGATGTTCAACTTGCGGATGCCATGCTTGACGGGTGCATTTGCTCCCACAGGGCTTTGCTGTGTGTGCAAGGAGCACGAGGCCGACGTGATGCTGACATGCTGCATGCGCGTTGCCTACTGCACGTCCTGCGCACAGCGCCTCAGCAGCACACCATGTGAGCCTTCGGATTTTGGAAGTGAAGACACTGCGCCGATCATCTGGTGCCCTGGTTGCACGCTGTTCCCGTGGTTCGTGATCAGGGCTCATGCTCGCCAGGTGCGGTGGGAATAACCTCATGGTTGGGCAAGAGGACTTGGTCTTCCATTGCTTCTTTGGAAGCTTCTAGCCCCGCGTGATCAGGGCTCATGCTCGCCAGGTGCGGTGGGAATAACCTCATGGTTGGGCAAGAGGACTTGGTCTTCCATTGCTTCTTTGGAAGCTTCTAGCCCCGCTGCAATTTTCCTTTTCAATTAGCTTCTAACTGTGCCATACTGAGTTGCGAGGGTTGACCTGCCTGGTGTATTTACTCCTGAACGGCATTTTTCTGGGACAATTAGGCTCCTGTTTGCATCCAGTGACTTCGAACTGGAGACGAATTTGTTTTCAGAGTGGCAGCTTGTCCGCTTGCTTTGGTATCAATTGCTTTGGAGGCACCACTGCAAAGGGGCTGGCAATAGAAGGGGGTCTGTGGCGGCGGGGCTTATGTGAGAGGGAAAATGTGAGGGATTGAGGAACTGGGATTGCATAGATGGGCACATAGATGGCTTGCTTGGCATCTATCTGGGATAATAAATGAAGGTATGTGCAATGTGATGGTGGGCGTGGGAGTGGAGAGGGCTTGTGTTTTTTTCTTCTGTGAACGTTGTATTTTAGACAGCAAACACTGAAGGGCATGTTTCCTTAACCGCTGGAATTGGACTGCTGTTTGTCACAGAACACAAGTGTAATATATTCTCAGCGAATGGTGTGGTAAGGCTGCCTTGGGGAAGGCATGGATTGCTGGAGCACACGGGCATAAGTGTGTTGGGTGAGGGGGGTTTCGACATATTTCGCTTGAATTTGTGACCTCACGGAGATCAGCTCCCCTTGTTGACAAGTTCTTGTCTTTATTTCAAGATTGCAGCACTTCTCTATCTTGTTGAAGCTAGTACGATTGAGTGTTATCGTCCCAACCCAAACAAACCCCATCCCAAACCCAAACTCACCCAAACCAGCCAAACCACCCACCCACCAGCCAAGAGAAGGTCAATGTGCAGATGCAGGTCATCTGGCCCCTATAATGTCCATTATCTAGAACCCCACCTCCGAAGTGAGCTCGAAAGCAGACACTCTGACCGGTAGCCTGCGGAGCCGGTACATCTCGAGCGGTGCCACCGGGAATGGCACCTGACCGGAGTCATCCGCCATCGTTGGAACAACGCCCACCTCCACGCGCCCAAAGAACGAAGAATTGAAGTGCAGAAGCACCTAGGCATCACCAGCCCATTTTCGTTTCGCTCACAAAACATCACCAATAAATCTGAACTCTTCTATTGCAAGACTGGAACTTGGAGTCTCTGCATCGTTCACCAATAGGGCTTGGGATCCGGTTGCGATTACACAATTGGATCGTATCTTCCGATGCAGAGGGTCACTTTGTGCCGCATGTTCCCATGTGTGTTTGCGCATGCGCACATCCAGATGCAACAAACATTTGGATCTTCTTCTCGAGGCGGTATCGACAATGAATTAAACTGTCCGCGACCAATGTGAAAAGTAATCGCAGAAGTATCGCTGAGACAAAATTCGATGATTTTTATCATTGCTCATTGTATGATGAAAGTTTGCGTATTGATGCAATACGAAACGCGCAGGGAGCATCAGAAATCTAAGAGAGAACACATAGCCTGATTGTCTGAACTAAACCAATGTATCGGGAGGTTACCCAATGCGCTGTCCCCCGCCGATCCTACCACCCATTTGCATTCGACAGGGACCGCGGACTTTTGGGTAGATGCATAACAGCAAGCACCCTGGTTTTCAGTACGTGGGGCCAGTGAAACCTGATAAAAAGCCTCTGAAGTCGCCTCTTTGTCAGCGGAGGGTAGAATCTTCACTTCTGCAGCTGAAGGCGGTAAGACAAAGACCATGTCTTCCGTAGGTCTCGAAACGGGCTCCGAGAATGCCAGCACAACGATGGTTGATTGGGCGGATGTCAGTATGCCCCAAGGTGAAGCCACAGCGGGCATCCCGGAGTACAACTCCCCTATTGGCCTGGCGATGCAACCGTGAACAATTTGCCCCGTTGTCCTCTACCATTCAGCCTCGTGGGTTTGCAGAAGGGGGAGAACTTGGAATTCTATTTAGGTTCAACTGTACTTCGATGAAGTACCTCGTTGAGATACACGTCAATGTATTTTAAAGTTCTCGTACGTCCTGAGTAACAATTCGCTAATTTCCGATGTGAACGGCAAGCACTGCACCGGTGAGAATTTGTGTGAAATATCATTCTGTTGAGCTCATTGCTTAACATTCCCACCAGTCATACACGCAAAGCCGCATCCAGTATATGCATCGCGTAATATTCCAAGTGTTTGCTGTTTTGATGCCATCCGTTTTCTCCTTTGAACTAGCTTTGTGTCGTATTTTTGATGTCAATGGGTGCTTACAGCAGTCACGAGGGCGGGCTTTGTATGTTTTGCCGATGTGGATGATCCAGTGAGCCAGGCTTGGTTTTTACGCCGTAAAAACTGAGCGGATTTACGTGTTTACGCGTGAACACGCTAAATACAACGTAAATGGAGCCCCGTGTACATAAGGACAGTACATACAGACTGGGGGTTCCGGGGAGTGGGAGCCAGACGCGCTGGAATGGGTAGAAAATGAAATTTTGTTTCATGCCGTTATCGTCCTTGCCGTTGGCGAGGTGGGCAATGTGTTGCGGGCGCTGGAGATGGCCGAGGACTCATCACTGTACGCAAATTTCATCGTGTAACCTGGCTGCCCCAACCGGCCGCAAAAACGTAAAAATAGCCGCAAAAATAGCTCCTTTCGCAAATCTGCGTTTTGCCGCGTGAAAACGCAAACGCGAAAATGTAAACGTAAACGCAAAAACCAAGCATGCAGTGAGCAGTGCATTTACGGCCATCCGCAGTCCATCCACCACCCCCCGAGTGAAAGCATTGATGAGCCAAGATCTGACACGCACCACCCTCGTATGTCCCCAAAATCATTTTCACCTGTGATCGAATGTGAACGACGCGGATGCCGCGGGGAACCTGTTTCCCATCGCGCTGGCAGCACCCCGGGCACCGCCTCTGGTGGACAATGTGATGATCGTCTCGCGGTGGCTCCACGGATCGAGCTGAAAGATGCTGCCGCTCAGCGCAAATCTCCTGCAGCCATCAATCGAGCTGATCTTGTCTATTCTCCCGCGTTTCATTTCAAAGTTGAGGAGCTGCACGCCAGGCACCGGCTGATTGAACTCGACGACTGCGGCGAATTCGCCAGCTCGATGCAGCTCCTCGCTGAGCTTAGATGGCTGCAAATCCGCGTAGTCCGGAAATCTGAAGGCAGAAACAGATGCTGCGAGGCTCGAGCAGTGGCGATTGTGGAATTTGCATGGACATTTTGATAGAGTGTTACCATTAAAAATGATGTGAAATCTTCCCCAGCAGCGGGTGTGCGTATATACGCACACTGCATATACGCAGGGAGACAACATGTTGATGTGATGGCAGAGAACTGCTCTGATTTGATCCGCAGTCGACCGACAACACAGATCTCATGACTGAATCCCTTCCCCACATGAATCATAGACATGCTCTGTCATCATCAATGCGAATCTCCGAAGTGCGCCATAATGGGTATTCGCTGTTTAAATGTAATGGAAGCTTGCGGCTGCTATATTATCAAATCCGCAGAGAAAACGTGACGCAGATTTCCATCGAAATGTGAGGGGCCACCCTATATGCCTGAGGGACTCAATCATTTTTATTACAATGATGAGCCAACAGCACAGATCGAATTGGCACCTATCATTGGACACAAGAGCAACGCCAAGCAGCTCACAGTTTAAAATAATTCCCTCAACTCAAGGGGGTGAATTTACCCCGTCCGCGGATCTGGTGGCGCCGATGATCCCTTTACATTCGTGAACTTGATATCAGGAGGGGCCGCAACTCCGGACCAGCTCCCTCTGTCGCAGTTGAGCACATCGAGATCGGTAGGCACGATGAGGCGGGGATTCTCGCGGTCATTGCTTTCAAGATAAATGTACAGGGAGTAACGCCCCACAGGGAGGTCCTCGGCACTGTAATGTAAGTTGAAGGGCACCTCAGACTCCGGCGGAATCTTCAGGGCCGATGTGCTGGTGTCCAGAAACAACTGTTGGCTGGAGAACTGTGTAGTTCTGTCTGGGAATACATATCCGCCATCTGATCCTTGCGCATGGTCGATGGTCTACAAGGAAGGGTAAGCTACAGCAGCTCGGTAAATGCTCTCCAAAAACAACATCAATGTAAAAGGCACATCACAACTGACGTTCCAAAATTAGCATTAGAAAACCCCAGAGAAAAAATAGTGGAATACAATCGCAGCCGCCTCCGACGATAAAACGAACAATATTCCCAATTAATGGCCTCACCATTTCACACGTGAATGCGATAGGGAGCAAAAGCCGTCTATCTACAGGCAATGCGCACACAGAACCTATGATTGAATTGCAGTGTTGATGATAGCAGCCAAAATATCCCTTCTAAAGGTACAGTGTGCCCAACTGTTGTCCTCCAACTCACGCGATTGCAACACCCGGTCCCTCGTGTGTCTGCCTTCAAACTTACCGCATCGCCGCTTGGCCCCTCCTGGCTCGTGATGCCCACCACACTGGAATCGGCTCCAGGTATTTCGAAACTTCTCCACACGGACTTGCAGCCAGCCAGTCTGCAGTCGGCTCCCAGATAGACTTGAAGGGGCGTGTCCCCCAGTGTGTGGGGGACGGAGATGCTGCCGCAATTAGAGACGTGGAAATATGAGGTTGTCAACCTGGAGGAAGCGTTGAAGATGGTCGCGAGGTGTGGAAGAGGAAAGATCTATGCTGCGGTGGACCGTACGGTGGCCCTGCGGACCCCATGAGTATCATTTTTGCCAGTCGGATATGGCATACTTCTTCTCATATGTTAGATTGTTTCCGTCATTGTGTGAGTTTCAAGATTCAGAATGAAATTTCATTTCAATGAATGATCCAGCGCTGTCATTTTTGTGCATGAGTTCATGTCAAAGTCACAAAAGAATGAACCCAAAGCAGTTGTGTACGCTGGTTGCTGCCTGCGGACTTCGCAAAGTCTATCAAGGCTATCGAGCGCTCGCATTATCTCCGCAAGTCTGTCGCGGCCATAATAACTCATGGATAGTTCTGTCCATATCATGCGATCAGATTAAGTAGCTGAAAAACCAGTTCTGCAATATAAATATCCACCCAAAGAACTTCTGTGTTGCTTGACATATATTTAGATCATATGAACGGGAGTGACTTTCCAATTCAAGAGCGGCACACAAAATGGTGATTTTCTTTTGGCACAAAACTGTATGAAATACATTGAGAGATATGATTGTGGCATACCATGAATTCTACAATTCTTGGACTCTTTTGTGAAATATATCGAGTTTTAGGAACGCACCATGTCCTTTTATATGTGAGAACCATGTGTTGGCGATACCCAACATGGGATAGAGTCCCAACTAATTCCAACTGTAGTAGCTTATATGCAATGCATTGCATGTGTCTTCAGGTCGTTTCAAGCTCTCAACCTTGATATCTGTAGATATTTTTTACCTCTCCTCTTCCTTATGCAAATGCGTTCCGTTCCAGGCCCATATGTAAATAATAGCTGCTGAAAATAGCATGACCAGCGTGATCTATATTGCGCAAGTTGGTCAAATTGGACATCGCCTTCACCATATTTTCCAATTGTATTGAAAACTACTTGAAAGGGTGTTTTACCTACATGCATGCAAATTTGCATTCAATCCATGATTTGCATTATTCTTCAATGAGAAATACAACAAGCCTAAACAACTATGAAATTTCAAACAACATAATCATGGCAACATGTTATTGGAGGATTGGAGGATGTAGCTATACTCGGGCGAAATTCAGTACTACGCTGTCGTCAAAAAGTAATGCATATTGAGGCAGGTATTGTTCGGTGATAATTTAAATATTTCGTGTCGACGTACCATAATTTGTTGCAGCACTGTACGCGTGCTAATTTTTAAGATATCATGAAAGTGTTTGCGTTGTTCAACATAATACTTTATCATAATGCTTGTAAATTACGAGCAGAACTCATCAGCAGAGTTTAAGTCAGTATACTAGGGCAGCACCAAATAGTCGGCAACTAAAAAAGTTGCCAAATATTTCGAGAAATAACAGAAGGCGAATGAGCTGACCCAAGTAAAGAAATTGGTTGATCACCCTATATCAGCAATGATCTGGTGACTTCCTCCCAGCTTCTCGAAGCCTTCCTCACAACTAACAACAAAACTAGTTTCCAGGGAAGAAGTAGCAACCATGCCGTTTTCTTGCCAGTATAGAGCAATGACACCCTCATTTTCTGTTGCAATGGTAAAGCCAGCACAACTTTAACTCAGTCTAGTTTTCGCAAGATCAAATTATTGATTGTTTTACGTAGTGTTGTAGCTTATCAAAAGATTGGCAACGATTCCAGATTGTGGATAATAGCAGGCATGGTGCCGCAGAGTGATTGGAATTCAAGATCAATAGAAGGTCCATTCAGAAATCAGAATAATGCGACACATCTAAATGTTACTAAATCATGGATTTTTGTTGAATGCAGATATAATGAAATGGAGTCGAACTTCAACATCATTCGATTCTATATTTATGGCATAAAATGCAATATTCTCGAAAGTTCGAAGGCTAACGCAAATGGGATTATCATTTACAACAGATTTTTAGTGCCTTGAGGCAAACGTATTGATCTAGTGGATCTATTTCAAGACCAGGATTACGTCCAATTTTTCACATCTCATCTTATGAGTGCACATCCCATTATATACATATTTCAACAAAGCATATCACTGAAATCCAGTGTATGTTGAGTGTCAAAACTTTGTATCCATATTTGTAGGAAACTCTGGACATAACTATGGGTGTAACCCTACATGTATATGACTTGACACTTATATATACAAGATGCATATGTGCATATCAATATACCGCAACGTCCATTTAAAACTTTACTTGAGGAACACAATCTATCGAGTTTTTAACTGCAAGTTTCAAATTGCCGAAGAGAAGGAAGGGTGTAAAGAAGTTGATGCAGTAATGACCCCTTACAATAAATAGTGCAAGATTATTCAACCTAAGTACCAACATCCTATTGATGTTGTACTGCTAATTCATGAAATGGGCAAATGGATTCGAGCATATCATATTCCACTGATGTGCTTTCGTGATATTTGTTTGTCCTAGGTCCATTATTCACTTCCGGGCAAAACAACGCATGAAGCATTTTTGAAAGCTTGCCTGATTCCTTTTACACTCACGTTGAAGACTTTCACCAATATTCTGATTCGGCCACCTCACAGGGCTCGACCCATCAGAAAACACCATGAAGTGATTGTTGCCCAATCGTGACCTCAACATCTCAGCCTTGATTCTGAAAGGGGTCTGCAAGGAGGAGACGAGTCTAGGAGCCAATTGCAAGTATCAGAAATAACCATGCTATATAACTAAACCAAAGGCGATGTGCACTACAAGATATTAGCTCTTCAGAACTTTCAATTAAGCTTTAGACCAGTCTCATATCTTGATTTGTCAGTTCATGTACTAACCCTATACTACTAGGGCGCATGCACATCACCGAATGGCATCAACACACTCACTACTAGCTGATTTTAAGCAAATTATTCAATAATCATATGAAAAAATGTCTTCAACATAGAGAAATAGAGTATCGATATTGTGCAGATGGTAGAAATCGTTGTGATATAAATAGAGGCTCTTTGCAGGACCCCACCCAACCCCCACCCTCTGCAGAAAGGAATGTTAATTGGAAGGAAGTTATAGCATGACACAATTTCGCCATTTGAAGCCATATCCCCTTTCTAAAAATTCTGCAAAAATTATGTGATATTTTAAAGATGATAATATGTAGAACTTTCGCAGATTATATTCGCAAAATAATTCACATATTGGTGAACATACTTTGGAGAATATTGAGCTCGGCCGGTCAGTGTCAATCTGGCAGCGCTGGAGCCAAAGTCGCTGCAATATCCCAAGGTGCAACTTTCTCTATCTGTTGCAAACGTCTGCTTATAAAGGGATGACGGATTGAGCCAGAAATGAGGCTGGAGTATGTTTCCATCCCACGTGACACCTCTTGAACACACGAAGAAAGTTAATTCAATTCATGGACTGGTAAAAGAAAGTTAAATAGTATCATTGTAATTAAAACATCATGTGCCAACAATAATCGAACTCAATATTCAAATTCCAGATTTCATCTTTCCGGGGGAAGACTTCGCAAGGACTGCTCCAACATGCAATATACCTAAATAGGATAACTATTTGAGATATATCAATACATTGGTGGCACGACTGTAAAATTGTCCCATCTCTATATATGGGATAGCATATGGGGTGCCCACACCCTCCTCGGTATCCTGAATATGGAAGAATCCATTTTCTAAAAACGGGGCCCACAAATCACGGTGGACCACATTTCATATATCTGTAAATCTTTCCAATTGAGTTTGGATATTATCATCGGATATGCTTCCAGCAATATACCCAAGTTGAGAGTCTATAAGGCACTTCACAACCCATGGAATCAGTGTATATTTCATAGAATTGGAATGTTCATAAAAGTGCATAAAAGTATTTCATAGCTCACTTGTTGTACATAGTTGTATTCAACACATTAAATCGCACCTCACAGAAATCTGCACTTTGAGGTCAGATCCACCCGTATTTTGCAGTCTCCAAGTTGTGTTTTTGTGCAAGTTTCCGGGCCCCAGAATGACGCTTGACCCGTTTGATGTGTCCAATGCAAAGGAAGGAGGCGCAGGCACGTATGGGCACCTCGGCAGCTCTGAAAAATAAGTTTCCCTAAAAGTTGGGGAGTAGGCGCCGTTGGAGATCCCCACAACTGCGCCGAACGCATCCACCCGCAACCAGCTCATTCGTATGGTGCCGTTGAAGAATAGTTCAACCTAATGGGCATTGCATTCCAATCGCGAGCTTATGCCTTGCCAAGCATATACAACTTTTCTGAGCATTGCCTCTAATGGTGCTTTCCTCGCGATTCAAAGGATTTGCTCAAGTGGCCTCAGATGTTTGTCCATATAAATTTAAGTGTGATTAGATGATAGCAGAAGCGATTGTCCGTGTGGTTTCGCTGAAGCACGAGCTGCTGCAAATGCTTATGATTAGCACGCTCTAGCCATTTGAAACTCTTGAGAACTATCATCTGCGCAACCTGAAACTCGGCCATAAGGGTTCCTTGGCTCGTCAAATCTAGTGCTCCACGAGGGCAATGAAACATTTGTTCTATAGTAAGCACAACGGTAATACTACCCCCTTTCCAAAAGTCCTCTACAATCTCAGCAGTGCGCAAACGGAGATGAAAAAGTAAAGTTTGATTCAGAAAATCTGATCGAAGCAACTTTGGTGCACCATTTCAAGAACCATTTTCAGAGCCCTTAATATTGGCAAACGGCGCGCCCGTTCTCCGCATATGTCAAGAGGAGCAAAACGCGACTTTACGTTTTGTCGGCGTGCAGTGCTCCTCTTGCCTTTCAGAAGATATTAATCGAGCTGAACTATCACATGTGTAGGATTTGGTGGTTGGTCGGCACCAAACATGATGTTCGATTGCAAAAAGAGTCTGTGAGACTGAAGATCGGCGTTCAGTGCAGAGTTTGGGGTGTAAATAGGCACCACTTAAAATGTTGCGGCCAACGGTCAAGAGATATCGCAATCAGTGCAGGAGCATCTAATTGGCAGACGCTCCAGGGTTTAGGTAGTACGTACATGCTGAAGCCAGCAAAAAACGTGGCCCAGATAGAGGAAGACACGGTCAATCGTTGAAAACCAGAATATTGGAAACATGTTCAGCGTAGTACAATAGAAAAATCACAAAAAGTATGAAAGCGAAGATACCAAAGCTCTTGAAAGAGTTTAGCATTGCCTATTTGTGGTTCGAAACAGGGTACTTATGATTTTCTTTTGAAAAAGATGTGGGACATACCAACGTAAGGCCAACGCAATATTGTAGGGTTTGAAGGACTGCATGGACCCAAACAGGGGCATTTTCGATAAGGCAGTAAATGTCTTATTCTATGGTAGTGGCCATTGGTTAGTAACCAACCTAATAAAGATTCCATTCAAGGCCAATCAAGTAATCCGAATCTGGTGACAGATTAAGTGATTGAGGTAATCCTGCAATGGTACAGGAACAATTGGAGATCAGACTTGGCTTTGGAGCGCTAGTAAGAGCAGTGGTAAGCAATCTGAAATTGTTCATTACGATGTGCTTGGCTCTCCTTCAGCCAAGTATGTGTGGGCTTTCGATCCATCGTATTGACGTACCAGTACTTTCAATGGCACATCGGAAGGCATCGATGCATGGCCACTTAAATGGATGCATCGATAGATGTGAAACTGATGCGATTTGAAAATGATAGTCACAAGTGCACAAAGAAAATAGCTTAGATGACGAATGTCAGGCCCTGAGACCGCTGTACAGAGACTAGTTCACCACAGAACGAAAAACATGTGCCCAACATGTGAGAATAGATAAATGTTCAGCTCAATTTTTATTCCACATGTTTGAAGAGCATGGACCACAACGTGGTTTGCCTCCAAATTGGCGCGACGTGGGGCTAGTCTACTAAGTCCAGATTATGATGCAATGACGGCTTCACAGTATAATTGAAGCAGCGCCGAGTAATGCTGCATCTGGGCCAACGTTTCAGCATCGATGCGGTGATTGCACATGCATCAAAGCGTATCGATATCGGTATGTTGACATTTGTTGAAGCGGCGCTCGGCATTGCGTGAGTGGCAATGCAGCCACTATATCGCATCAACGAATGCACTTTTTCCAGGTACACGAATAGCCTCAGCGTTCCATGCTTACAGCGCATGCTAGCACGAATGGCAATGACTTTTCACCACGTCCCTCGACACACCTGAAACGTATTTTTTCCCTGATAGAAATGCAATTCCACGTCTTCCCACGTGACCGCCACCCCGTCGCTCAGGTCAATGCGGCTCACTCGTCCTCCGATCAAAGGGTCCATGTCCACAAACAGGGGGCTGATTCGCTTGGCGTTGAAGTGGTTAGGCAGGCTGTGGTCGTAGGCTGCGTCCATTCGACCAAATGTGATGTAGCCATTAGGGCTCAAAAATGCCGACTTGAAGGAGCTCTCAAAGAAGGGAAAACTGGAGGCCCCTGAACTGCAGTCGATTAGAGCGTTTGCGCGCATTCTTGCAATTTTTGTGCTTCTTAAGCGGAAGCAACATCGCGCGAACTTCCAGATAATCAACAGGCGACTTTGCCGAGACGATTTCTGGCGTGTTTAAAACAAAATTTTGGTTTTGAAGTTCTAAGAAATGGTCGATGATGTATCATTTCAGCACTCAAGGAATTTGCCCGATTGTGATGGCAACTTTATGTTTAGATGTTGAGGATACTGATATTGCAACTGGCATGGATTGCAAGTGCAGCGCTTCGCAACCATTTCAATTACTGTGGTCTGGAATTATGCTGGGCATTGTTTGAATAATTTCCATGTAAAGTCATTATTCGGCCAATTCGTGCGACAGAACCAGACCCAACATTATGGATCATTTTTGCACCCATCATATGCAAGTAAGGTGCATTGAGTGATCTAAGTAGTATTGCCATGATGCATTTGGTAAATAGAATTCAGGCTCATACATGAATCTGCTTCTTTAATTTATCCCAAAGCTCGTGCAAATGGCGAGCTTCGTTCAGCTGTCGCTTTCCTCAAATGAAAATGAATAAAGCAGAAGCTGTGCCTCCATCATTGAGCACTTGGGGAAAACATCTTAAATGTGAATGCGATTCCGTAACTATACTTGTACTGGGCGTTTTTATATCTTGTTATTCCCAGTTAGCGGGGCCAGGCAACCAACGTACGAGATTTAATTGCGTGGAGGTTAATTGAGTTATCTGCTGTGTCCGTACTTTGTATTACGATTTCATGTTGTCTTGTACGTTCGAACAAGACCTGGCAGGTTTTTCCGCATCTCCCGGGCCTGGAAACAATTTGGAATGTGAGTAGCACAGTGAATCCAGTCTAAGGCGCGCGTTAGGCACCCAATCAACTGTTGTTTTATTGCTGAATATTATCATTTGCTTTTGTCATCGGTCTCGCAAATAACGTTCACTCGTGGCCGAAAAATGAGCCAGTACTACGAGGCGAGGTCCTTGCCGCACGCAATACAAAATCTCGTTGGACGTACCTGATATTCAATGACTCTGAGCGATCGTTGTCGACAAAATGGATGGAAACGCCGCCGGTTGGATCAACTGGCAGCGTTTCAATCCCGTACTTGCAAACGGAGAATGATGTATCCTGGTTTCTGTTTCCAATTCTGTCGAACACTAGCGAGGAAAATTGCAAGTCGAATCCTGCTCGGATGTGCTGCGCAAATCCCTGTGACTTGGGCTGGGGTCGGGGATGATAGTCAAAGGAACTCACTTTCACTGATCCACCAGTGACTGCCTGCAGTTCACAATAACATGTTTCTTAATCTGGTCGAGTCGGAAGCATAAAGACATGGAGCTATTTTACGTAGCTCTGGATGGGGGTTCCGTCATTGCACTTTTGTAGCACGACCAATATGTGCATCGAAAATTTCGTCCATTGTTGTCAATCGACACCAGGTGCGTAAAATATTTCTCTCTGAACGCATTGTCAGTACCATTGTTGTACTGTGTTTCGAAATAAAGAGCAAACTCTTTGGAGACATATCAGTGAGTATGGGAAACATTTGCTGTATTATTAGCGATATTGTCAGGTGGCAAATTAACATATGTTATCGCCCTAACCTGAATAGCTCTGGAGACATTGAGGCGTCCTCCACTGGCCACTTTTCCATGCAGTCCAGGAACCGCATCAACGTTGGTGAGGATAAGAGATTTTATATTTGACCCGGACATATTCCCACCAGAAGCGGACAGTACAAGGGCAGCTGATCCTGTGACGCAGCAAAGGGCATCGCATGAAACAATGACATCGCACCTATGACATGCTTTGTTGCATCTACGTTAACACACAATATCCTAAGAGTACCAAATTATATTTTCAGACTCGCTCTTGTCCACAGATCAATGAGACCAAAACGTGAAACAAACAATCCTCACACATATGAGAATATCATGAAACTCTGAAACTGTGAGCACGTTCGTGCACTGAGTAAGGCCTCTCCGATCGCCAACTGCTGTTGCAGATTTGTGTGGCGAAACACCGAAAATCCGTGTACGCAAAGCGCACAGACTGCACGGAAGTAAACGCAGTCCACAGGAATGAGAATGAAAAGTGGGATGCCATCCCACAGCACAAGATGACATCCATCACTACCTGCAACTAGGGGCGCCGCTGTCGATGTCCCAGAATCTGAATTGTAGCCACCCGGTGCGGTGCTCAGTACGCTGTGGCCAGGGGCTGCCACATCCACGGAATTCGCGCCATAATTGCTGAATGCGGTCAGGTTGTCGTTGATGTCCGTGGCGGCGACGGTGAGAACGGAGCTGTGGCTGTAGCTGGCGGGGTAAGAGGGGGTTGCGTCGTTGTCCGTCGCTTCGTTTCCAGCCGCGGTAACGAAGAGATGACCCCGTCGCTCCGCCGCCTACAAACATGTCAAAGTTTAGTCATTCACGCGCATGGCAAAATGCTCAGGGCGTGAACATTGATTGACCAATCTCATATTAAGTACAGTTCTGTACAACATTACGTTCAAAAATATATTTTGGACGGAATGTGAACCAGCATTGCTACTGAACCACCCGGCGGCACCACAGGTGCCCTGGCACCCCGAATCGGCAGGCGCACCTGAAGGGAAGCCGCCATGCAGCGGGATTGCTGAGGGTGGCCGTAGGAATTGGAGCTGATGCTGGCGTTCATCTGCAGCGCGTAATCAAGGCACTTGACCGCATCCGACAGTACTCCCGCGCCGTACTTGTCCATGAACTTGCACGCCATGAGGCGGACCCTGGGAGCCACGCCCGCCACGCCAATGCCGTTGCCCCCCACCGCTCCGATGACGCCCGCGCAGTGCGTCCCGTGCCCGTGGTCGTCGAAGGGATCCCCGTCGTCGTTGATGAAGTCATAGCCGTAGTAATCGTCCACGTAACCTGCACCGGGAAGGCGGACGCTGTCACGCACCGGGCTTGAGGCCAATTTTTAACGTAACTTTAAATCAAAAATGGTATATTTCAACCTTTGATTGATTTCAATATAGGAAGTTAGCGGTTCAAATTGAGCTTATTACCTGCTCGGATCCCATCGCAATGATTGCGCATGTGCAAAAGGATCGAAGAATTGTGCGTGCATATCATTATCGCGGAACAATGTTTCGTCTCTGCGCATGCACATGGACACGTGCATCAGCTCCTGCATCATTTAATTTCATAAATGCGAGCATGTAATTAGATGCTCACTTTTATCCTACGTAGGACGCCGCTTTATATTGTGCCCTCCGCTGCCATCCTCCACCGGCAGTGGCCGGAGGCAGAACGGCAAAACTGTCGTGAAATTTATTATCCCAGATCGCAAAACCTGTGAGATGCCAGCCTCAACTTCACCAACAAGACTTCGGGTGACCGAACAATTTTCCGCAAATGTCTCTTCAGGATTTGTAATAGCCATAGCGGCGTGATGTCATAATGCACATTTGCTGCGTGACGGAGGAAGCACCTATGATGGTGGGTCTGCTGCGTGGGAATGAAATCCCTTCTCAGGGAACCGCAGCGCATCTGCGCCCGAAACGTTGCAACTTACAAGCCGTACTGCTGCGCGGTCGCAACTACCATCATGCGTCGATTTGCGAAAACATACTGATCGTTAGAGTACTGTGCACACCATTCCCATCGTCATCGATGCCGTTTCCAGGTGTCTCCCTTTCGTTGACCCACATGTTGTCCCACAAGTCGGGATGGTTGTAATCCACGCCAGTGTCGATCACCGCCACCGCAACGCGCGGGGATCCCATGGTGACGTTCCAAGCACGCTCTGCTCCGATTTTCCTCAGGTTCCATTGGGATTCGTATTTCTCGTCGTTTGGGTAGTATGCCGTGCTCAAATCGACATCCTCCTCGGCGCATTCGAGCATGTCTGTCAGTGCACATGACACGGTCAATATAAGTGAATCAAATGATCAAGTCTTCACCAGAATGCCTAACATTTGACCAACATGTTTGAAATGCAATTGACAGCGATTTGCTCTCATTCAACGGTGGAACGTCACGAACAACTTCGGAAATTGCTTGCACATAAAGTATTACACTGCTCAATGCACGGGCTCATCATGATTGGCAACGGACGGCAGCGCTGCGTTGCGTCTTGGCTGTGAATTGGACGTTCACACCTTCCCTTGATTGGGCAAAGCCCTTTTCACGTGCAGAAGTCACCTTTCTATGTCAATTTTTGCCGATGAATTTCCACATCGCTTTTTTCTTTTTCGCTGCCAGCTCTTTAATTCACCAGCCCACCGTATGTGTGGGTTTTGGCGGGAGGATCGCGCACATGTTTTCTTGGATTGTCCAATCTTTTCAAATGCCCGTTTCACATGCTATGAGTCTGCGAGGTGTTTGGTAGATGCAACAATTCCGTGGGACATTTCTGAACTAGTGCCACAGAGCCTTGGAATTTTGGTGCGCTTTTTAACATATGTACGATATGCTTGTGCTCGCGTGGGACATGGGACATGAGGTTTGGGATTGATTTTTCTTCACTACATACACTGAACATAATCCATGGGGATTTCGTTACTCACGCCAGCTCACTGCATTTCATGGGCCCATAGGGATTGGCGACATGGGACCATGAATAATCGATTCCAAACATACCATCTGCTTGGTTTTCACGCCCATCATCGCCTACCAGGTGCACGAGTTGTGTTTTGACATTTTGTGACAAATGTAATCCATGGATTATTACTGTTACATTGCTCAGCATATGAGCGACACCACGTTGTGTGTATTTGATCTGTTATTCCTTGCATTCAGATTGGAGCATCACATCTGGCGGGTTTTGGTTGTCTTGGTGTCGAAAAGGGAAATTCAATATATAGGAACGTGCATATTCGTAATCTGCTGCGCTCTCTGCTCTCACCAAATTTCTCGAAATCCAAGGAAACAACAAAAGTGAGAGACACCGCTGTGAGCGTCATATATTGGCGCTGCCCAGCTGCTAGATCTATTGATGATTTTCACCCAATTCACCGCATATGTGTTGTGAAAATGCAAAAATGCACCAGGCTACCCCCCAAAAATTAATGTTGCTCAAACTCTTAGAGATATGTTAGATTGTGTTAGGATGGAGAAAATTCAGATCTTCTTGCCTTTCAAAAGACGCGAAAGTGCGAACGCGTGCATTAAATGCTCACATCGCCGGCGTTGGAAATCGCACAAAAGTCCGCGCCTGACGTACATGCTCTCATTAATTTTGGTCAGGAGATATTTGACATGTGTACATATCCCCACACGTCCAATCGTGGGACATATCTACTGCAGCTGATGGGAGAAACGGAACGACACAGCCCATTTCCGAGATCCCAGGCACTTTCCCACCCGCGGGAAGGTGATGGGCAAAATTATTGACGTCGACTTCACATCCACAGCATGCCTGGATGGCGCCCAGCCTCGCTGATTTACCCGAGCAATTCAAGAACGCATCGAAGGCTGCCTGTGCGTCGCTTTCCGCGACCTCCAGTATCGAAATTCCCAGCAAGCGAGCAGCGAAGCCGAGCCTCAGGCCGCCCGTCATACATCGCCGCACTTCCGGAGCAGGGGCTGGCGCCTCGCCCCCCGTTTGCTCGTCAACTGCATCGCCCTTGAACTTGACAATGAATTTCTTGGTTCTTGGAGTGCCCGTTCCGGAGCCCGCCAGCCGTCTGCTTGTGGATGTCTGGCGGGCAATCTGAAAGCACAAACAAGCGCTATCTGAAACGCGCCAGTTTTGTGCGGATTCACTGCATCAGTGCGACATCGCTGCTGCGGCGTCCTTGATACATCGCCGACAGTTTGCTGTGATGGTGAAAAACCCATGGGTTGGCCAACCCATCCTGGATACTTCCGTTGCTCTGCCTTCAGGATTTTCCTTCAAAGAAATCATTAACGTTGCTTCTCACGGGTGGAGAAGGGGGGTGGACAAGCAACCTACGTGGTTGCTGTGACATGCAATACTGCTTGATTGGCGAACACTGAGATAATACTGACCGCCCAGCGCTGAAGGGTTTAATCGGAACATTCTGAGGACTGGCATGCCAGGGGCCTGCCGCATGCGTGTGCATGCATATCATCATCATCATCAAAATCCATGCATTACATTTGTCACAAAATGACAAACACAGCCCGCAGCCCCCATGCACATGCATCGTTGTGAAGTGAGCCAGCCAGATCCGGCAGCTTCGCCAAAGGGCTTTCACCAGCGTCCCTATGGAGCAAACGTGCGGTGTTTTCATTGCCCGCCCCTGCTGGGGAGCTCGCAGGGAGCGGCTGGTCTTGCAACCTCCCTTGCTTTGTGATGCGACCAGACTTGGTATTTACGTTTACGTTTTCACGTTTGCCATTTTATGTTTACGCACTAGGAAAAAAAGGGCCAAATAACGTTTTTTGTGAACACACATAAAACACAATTCATCAACGTTTTGCACGCTAAGAACACAAAAATAACAGAAACCCGTAAAATTTGTACACGTTTGAACACGTGTTATTTGGCCCCCTTTTTCCTAGTGACGTTTGTACGTGTAAAAACACAAACTCCGAAAAGGGCTATTCTTACAGCTGTTTTTACGGTTATTTTCACGTTTCGATGGCTCGTTGGGACATCAGGTTACACGTTGAAAGATGCGTACGATGATCAGTCGTCCGCCGTCTCCAACACCCGCAACACAGTGCCCACCTCGCCCTCGGCAAGGGCAACGACGGCATGGATCAAAAGTTCGTTTTCTACCCATTCCAGCGCGTGTAAGTGCCACTCCCCGGACTTGCCAGGTCTGTATATATTGTCCTTATGTATAAGGGGCTCTATTTACGTTGTGTTTACGTAATTGTCCGCTTTTTTACACGTAAAAAGGATAAAAAAATGTTTTCATGTGTAAAAATTATTTTACGTGTGAAAACATCAATACGTTGAGTTTTTATGGCGTAAATACCCAGCCTGGATGTGACGATTAACGAGTGTCGGCGACACAGAGTTCCCTCCACACGAAAGTGACGCAAGGATGACGAATGGCGGTGATCATAAGGCAAGCATGCGGTCATGCCCTGAACACTGCCGGGCGGCACCGAGTGTAGTCAGTCCATCACTAATATCGGAATGCGAGAACGTGCAACTCGTCTTCCAGACGGGCCTGCCGCAAGTTGCACTGGCGCAGTGTCAGGTCACACGTGCGACACAGCGCGTCCGTACGCTCCTCTGCGGAGTTCACGGGAACCTTACGGCCTCACGGCCTCCCGTTCCCACACAGTCATTACTGCTTGACGAAACAGCAGTTTGTATTCTCGTATCCCTCGCTGGCGCGTTGGATCCGGTCGGCAGGCGCCGCCGCCGCCGCGACAACATCGACTCCCCACCCCCTCCCTCTTCCTTCTCATGTAACGCTTGACCGCCGCCGCCTAAGGGCGCAGCCCGACTTCACTTTCGGGCCCTCCCAGCCCGCCACACGCGCACCTCTTCCGGTGCTTCCCCTGCCCCAAAGCCGTCAGCACAGACGACCAGCAGGACACCCGCGATGGCGGAGAAGGCCCTGCCTCCCATCATCCCCGCCATCGCGCTCGGCCGCTGCTTGCCTTCCAACGTTGCTCCCGCTCGAGGTACACGTTCAGCGAGGTACACCCAAAACACAGCTCGGGTTCAGCGCATCGCGCCGCTGTGCCCATCATTGGTCCCAGTCACATCACGCCCAAGCCATGACGTAAACGGCGCCGGCGGACCCAAGGGCCCGGCGCGCACGTACCTGGCGGCCTCATCGGTTCGCCCCGACACCTCAAAGGGGAACGCTCCCTTTCCTTTGCTTCCCGGGCGCCCTCCCCGCTTGGAGGGCACGCTCGCCTTGCCCATTGCCCGCCCTCCCTCCTCGCCGAGCCGATCTGCTCCGGGGCTGAAAAGGGTGATTCTTGGCGTCCGAACTTGCCTGCCGAGGGGCAAGAAATTCGGGGATCGCCCCTGTGTGGGTGTACTGTTTGATGCGAAGTCCCGGGGGTTTGTGAGGTGGAGGTGCAATTGGGCGGGTGGCCGGCGCGTGGGGGGAGCCGGCGGCCGGCCGGTCGGCCGCCGGCGGCGCCTGGCGTGGGCAGGGTGGCTCGATCGCGCCTGGTGGGGGCGGCGCGATGGCGGTGCCCGGCGGGGAGCCGGGCGCCGGGGGCGCCGCCCCGGGCAGGTCGCCCAGGCAGGCGGAGGGGGAGGAGACGTCCGTGAGGGTGGCGGTGAGGTGAGGACGGGGGGAATGGGATTTGGCAAGGGGGGGGGGGGGGGGGGGGGGGGGGGGGGGGGGGGGGGGGGGGGGGGGGGGGGGGATGGTGGTGTGTGGGTCGATGGGGTTAGTTGAGGGAACGGACCGGGATATAGGGGTAGGGTTGGGCAGGAGGGGTTTGGGGTTGTCGGCATGACGGCGCGGTCCACGGCGGAGCTGTCGTCGCTGTTTCTCGGGCTGCGCATGGTGGGGTGCGGGTTTGAGAGCGGCTCGTTTGGGGCCCCGCTGGTGTCCTGCGGCGGGGAGATGGCGTATAATCCCCGTCTGTGTGTTTCGGGCGCCGGGGTGCGGGTGGGCGGTGCGGTTCGCGTGGAGGCGGGGCGGAGAACGGCGGGGGCTGAGAGCGCGGTGCTTGCCGGTCGTGGTCAGGATGAGGCCCTTGATCGCCAGGGAGAAGATGGCCGGCGCGAGGAGCTGCAGCGTCGTGGGTGAGTGCTCGGCATGCGGAGGGTCGACTCTCGCACATCGGCGACGGACAGCGCCTCTGGGTGTCGGGCGCGGAGGGGGCTGCACAGCGCGTCGCCGGCGGGCCGCGGCGGCATTGCTCTCAAACCCTTCTGGGCAGATTCTGTTGTCGAGTCTGTCCGCAGTCATTGGCGCGGCCAAGGCCCCTTTTCCCCTGGGTTGTCTCGCGCGAGCCTTGCGGTCGCAGGGAGGCGTGGGCTGACTTGTCGCGTCAGTCGCAGACGGGGTCTATGTTTGGCCGCGCGTCGTAAGGGACGACCACGGTCCGGATTGCCCGCGCGCATGCGGCTGTCTCGCCAGCGGCCTCGTTCGAAACAGGCCCTGCACGAACGCCGCGAGTTGCTGATGAAGTCCGCAAGGAAGCCCTAAAAGAAGACGTCCTGCTGCATGCCATAGCGGGCGCTGCACAGAGTCCTTTTTGGGGCGGTCGTCCATTCCTTTGAAAGGGATATGCATTTTCAAGCTCCGCGCTGCAGCTTGCCACCCCTTCTGTAGAGCTTTTGCTTCAGGAGTCCTGCCGCCCTGCGACGATTTCTACCAGTCGGGGTACCACGGCGCTCGCATGGCAGGCTTCAGGGTGTGTTCTGTCCCCATAAACAACAGTTTCTGCCAATTGTGAATCGTTTACAGTTCAGCACTTGGTGCAAGGGTGGACGCTTTGCCCAGGCAACTGGTGTTCAGCAGTGTCCGATGAACACATGCACTGGCCACCACCTTTCCAACCCTAAATGGTACATATGAGGGACTTGTATCTCAGAGCATGGTAACATGTGAGCGTGCAGCATAGCACAGCAGGAGTTGTAGAGATTCGCACTTGGGGGACAGCCGTGGCACCCGTATGCCTTCAGCAACAGCACTGCACAGGGCGTGCTGCTCCCTTGCACGAATTTGCCAAAGGGGACTGACGTTGCAGGGCAGCCTGTGCAATGTATCACACGTGTGCGAAATTTGTAGGCCACCAGTCAAATCGTTCATAGCCAAGGTCAGGTGCAAGCACAAGGGGTGTTCCATGGTGTCTTGTGAACACCGGTGGTGCCCAATACCCATGTTAGATTGACAAGGCGCGCCAGTGGAGCCGGTACCATTGGACATGGCAGCATGTGAGTCAACCGTGCTTGAACATGGCGGTTGTCTTATGGCGCGTACACAGTCACAGCAAACAAGCCACCGCATTGAGGGCCATGCACACTCTGGCTTTGGCCGCAAGGACTTCCACTGGTGGCAGTCACATCCTCCTGTGTGCAGCTCCCACCACAAAAACTGCCAAAGATTTGTGGCTGTTTGTGGGCGACATTGTTCATTCAATTGCCAAGCTGCTTTTGTGCAGGGATGCAATCCTGCTGCTGTTGCATCTATTGATGCATCTACAGGAAAGATAGCGTCGTTGCGAAAAGAGTCTTGCAGTTTGTTGACACACATATATGATGTGTTTGAGTAGATCTGCTTCCTCAGGACTTAAAGGCAGCTCTTCATCACCTTACTTTGCGCTTCATGCGCTGTGAATCTTTTCTGCCTTATCAGTGCTTGATTATTCCACGCCGTATCGCTATCTTGTGTGCGTTGCGTAGTGCACATCAAAAACACCCTTCCCTTGTTCTTCTGATGCACAAAAACTGTTGAGATTGTGGAAGCCTGTCCATTCAATCTGTCCACATTGCTTGCCTTAAGGCCCAAGCAATTGCAACAGTCTTCCTATGGCCAAATTCCTTGTGATCCCAAGGTGGATTGAGATTGAGGGGAGGCTGACTTGATTAAATTTGAGGTACCTGGTACATGTGCTGTGCTTGTCACGATCTTGCTGAGCTGAAGAGGCCATCTGCTGATTGTGATTTCCTTACTGTGGCACTGCTTTGTCCAGATTCTTCATCTGGATGTGTCTTTCTTGGGAGAGAGAGGCAGTTCACCTTTGACTATGCTTTTGGGCCAGAGAGCACACAGGTGTGTGACTTGAAGTATGGACCAAGCCGCTACCTTACTGCAACCAAACAAGGCACCCAGTATGGAACCTGGATGTTGTGTTCGATTTCGATGTGCTCACCTGTTCATATTGCCCATGAGAGACATCCTATTGCTTACTACCTGCCTCACTGGTGCTTGGTACATCTCATACTATCTGGGAACTATAAATCTCTTACTGGTGAAAAAGGGTCAATAGAGTCAGAACATGCTTGACACAGAAGCTGGAGGTCCAACATATGAATAGTCCCCAGTCGTTCCCGTTTTGGATGCTCCCCATGGACAATGGGTGTTGTTTCTGTTGCAGTCAGTTTGGGTGTGATGTAAAGAGCTGCTGTTTCCATGGTGCTGTGATTGATTTTACTGCAGTCCATGCCAGTTTGTGGATTAGATTCATCATCAGGATTTTGTTGACAACTGCTACCATTTTGTTGGGACTTCACAGCAGTCTGAAACAACAACAGTCAATTCAGCGATGCTGCACTTCATGCCCCAGTCCTATCGCAAGCATTCATTAAAGTGCCAAGCGGATGCCCGCCTCCACGCTGTGGTCATGCTTCCCCTGGCAAGACTCCTTGCTAGGCCAGACAGCCATTTCCTCCTAGCCACCATCACCCATCCAGTGTGCAGCCTCTGCCTTTGTCACTTTAACAAAAGGGTGAACATGTCATACCACCCTAACCCACAATATGAGCTATAGCTTGTGCTGCGATGCCAATAGGCCGAGGTCTACAATAAGTGCGTCGCCCACCTGCTTGAGGGCTGCTTTGATGGGTACAACGCCACGATCCTTGCATATGGCCAAACAGGCTCTGGCAAGACGTACACGATGGGCACAGGAAACCAGTCAGGCATGCCTGATGGGCTCATCGGGATCGTGCCTCGCCTTGTTCGGTGCGCTGATGGAGACACAGGCCAATGGATTGCTCTATCTGTCTGGTGAATGTTGGGGCTCAGGAAGGAATAAGCAGGAAGCGAAACACTGCTGAATGGATCTTGTGAATTGATTTGCCAACACAAAACAGTGTCCTTCATTGTTGCACACGCTTGTGATTTGCCTGTTGAGCATGCTTAGTAGTGTTTGTGCATCCAAGATGAGATAACAGTCTATACACTCCAAAATGCGTGCATTGTGACAAATTGAACCCCTGGAATAGGCACCTACAATGCACAAAGTGTATAACCATGGATTTTGTTTTGTCAAAAAGGAATGAATGGAATGCAGTGTTGCCAAGCTTTAAGGCGATGTTGGGCATACGTCGTTGCACATAGAATTGCTAGATTGCAATCTCCATGGATACCAGAGTGATTTGTAGACTACTGGGAATGATTTCCCACCCTCATGTGGAAGCATGCAATTCAACACCTTTTGGAGCAAATACGCCAAATTTTTGAACGAGGTCAAGCAGGAACTTTTTGATGCTGAATTGAATTGATACACACGGTAGCCAGAAGAAATGAACCCTTGCCACACCGTTCACACCACCTTCACCTCGTCTATAGGCATGCATAGTCACCAATGTAGCCTGGGAAGTGAGCACTGGAGAATTAACAAAGAAGAAAAGCAGGCAGTACCCTGACGCAATCAATGTTGATAAGAATAACGAACATACAATGCTACATAACTGGCACCTCGTATAAGACTGTTGCTGTAAGAGTGTAGTAAGAATGTTGTGAGAGTGCTGCTCATTGTTCCTGTTGTTGTTGATCGACTGCATCAGCACCATGCCATTGTCGTTGCCATAATGTGTTGGTCCACAACCTCATGCAAGAGATATTTCATATGACACCTCTCACCAAGGAGAAATGATTGGAAATAGGAGCAAGACACACCCTGCAGTAAGTATCGAAGATCTGAAGCTTGGACATGTTGTGCACAGTATTGTGCATCCTTGAAAGGACACTCGCAGCACCCAACAGTGCATGCGAAGTTGCTCAAGAGATTCTGTTGGCAAAGGCTGGGATAGTGGCCTGTTTCTAATGGCTGCATGTGTGGTACAGGGCCCTTTTTAGTGGCATAAAAGAAAGGAGGGACATTGCAGAATGCAAAGTCGCCATACAATTCTTGGAAATTTATAATGAGGAGGTGAAGGACTTGTTGGAGCCTGGTGCACGCTCAAAGGTCAGGCTGTGTTAATCAAGCCCCCGAGCACTGGCAAACTTAGTGATGCTCTGAGACAGTGGGTCTGTGACACAAGATTGAAATTGCATTGCTCTGAAATTATGGCCAGCTTAGAGAATATCAATTTAAATGTATTTGTTGGCACCCTTTTTGAAGCTGCAATGTATCAGAGGCCACTCTCTTTCAAGCTGGCAATCTCGCAAAAATCAACTCTGAGCTGTATCATTAGTTGCTGTTGCTGGTGGTGTTAATTGCTGCAAGAGTTTTGTTTAGTCGATCCCTTGGGAGAAACACACCGATTGCGACCATGTCCAGAATATGACGTTGTTCACAATACAAATGGCGAGCTCCGCTATTCATGAGTTTTAGCCTGCAACTGAATGGCACACATAGGGCTCAACAGGTTGTGATGCCTTGGGCCATGACCTTGTTGTCACCTCTGCATTGCATGGAGACACGTCCGCTGGTGGAGAAGAGCGAGTTGATGTTTAGTTGATGTGCTCATATTTTGTTCCTTGGGGACTGGCAGAGCATGAACATATGGGAGTCACCAGAAGGGGAGATAAAAATCGTTGGGGCACGTGAGGTAGTTGTTGACTCCAGCCAAGAGCTCACAGAGTGCTTGGAAGCCGGCCTGAGCTCAAGATCCACTGGTGAGACCACTGAGCCATTTGCGTAGGCTGTTGCTGATGCTGTGTTGTATGAGTTGAATGGCAGAAGAACAGTGCAGGTGTGCAGCCAACATACATGTCCCAGCATTTACAAAGCCCATTGTCCTGATGATGGAAGCAACCACAAGACAGTGGCACTGGTGTGCAGCTCTGGGTTTGCAACTTCAAAGCAGGATTGTCAATGCACTTTGTCCATATACACGAATCCACATAATCCATTCATACATGCACATATATGCACACAAGACTCATGCTTGTTAGGAGGGAGCCTCCAGTGTATTATGTGCTGTTGGCCTGCCAGAGTGCGCGTTTTGTTCAGTCGCTTTCCTCAGTCATGTGTTTTATGGCATGAAGGAAGTGAAAACTGTAGTACTTGCGTAACTGGTAAACTTTGTTGTGAAGGGGATACGCTGGTGAATTCGGTCTCGAGCCGATCCCACGCCATCTTCACAATCATGCTTGAGCAGCGAGTGGGACATGCTGGCAACGATGAGCCTGTGGATGGGCATGTGCATGAGGTTCGAAGGGCCAAGTTCCACCTTGTGGACCTTGCTGGCTCAGAACGGATCAAAAAGAGTGGGGCTGCAGGGGAGAGGTTGAAGGAGTCGGTGCATATCAACCAGGTGCACAATGTCAAGCATGGCATTGACAGCTCATGTCCGTTTTCATTGTCTGTATTGATGCGCATCGTCACCGTTCTACCATCTGGTGCATGGTCGACTTGAATGTCTACAGTGTGAAAATGATCCACCGAAGCGGGGGAGACTGTGATACTTGTGCGTATGTGTGCGTATGTGTGTGTATGAGTTTGTGAGTGCTTTATGTGGGATTATAGGACACAAACAAAGAAAGGAAAGAAAAAAGGCAATGAACAGGCACTCTTTCACATGATGAGCACAGTGTGCCCCTGTACCAATCGGATTTGTAGTCTCACTTGTCAGCAAGTCATATCACCAGTTCAGCTCATGTTAATGTGTTTTTGTTGAAAATGCACTGTGTCCAAGTACTGCAGTTGGCTGCTACGGATACTTTTGGTGTCACCTTGGTTTCAGTGCCCTCAGATGGCAAATGGCTGCAAGCTGGTTACATCCTGCCATAGGTTGCCATCAACTCTGTGGATATCAGCTGTGTACAATCAGCTTAGTCGATTCCTCTGACCCAGGACTGCATTGCCTTACACTGGCCAACGACGGTTTCCTTGCGTTCTTGTTATCAAAACAGATTAGCCAGCTAAGCACAATCATAGCCAGCTGTTGATGAAGAGCGCAAATTGGCAGGTCCCAAGGAATGGATGCTGTTCCTATTCATGCTTGTAGGGATCCTCAGACAAATAGGCCTATGTTTTTTCCGTTTCATGTGGTGACCTTCCCTAAAACAATATCGACTGTGTTTTTGACAGGGTCTCCTGTGTCTGGGCAATGTGATTAGTGCCCTGGGAGATGAGAGCAGACCCAGGATTGGCCATGTGCCCTACAGGGATTCCAAACTTACCCGACTGCTGCAGGACTCCCTTGGCGGCAACTCACGCACCTGCATGGTGGCCTGCGTCAGCTCAGCGGACAACTGTTTCGATGAGACACTGAACACCCTGAAGTATGCCAATCGGGCAAGGAATATCAAGAACAAGCCCCACGTGAACCGTGAGATCCGGTGCTCGCCTGGTGATCTCAAGTCTGACGCACAGGAGTTGCAGCTGAAGCTGCTGAGGCAGTACCTGGATGGGTCCACGCTTGGCGCCCTGCCAGAGATGCTGCTGATGGACTTTGAGAAGGGGGAGATCGCAATGGAGGATCTGGAGAAATTGAGGGAGATGGCCAACAGGGCAGGTTTGACAGGGGCCGTGGAAGTTGCAACAGTGTGTACCTTGTTGTTGTCGAATTCCTTACAGCAAGGACCTGTGTCCCAATTCAAGTCCAGTGCCTGAGCCTTACGTTGGGACACATGTTCTTGCCATAAGGAATTCCTCACTGCTTTTGCCAGTTGGTTTGGATTGAGCACAAGATTGGGAAAGTGGTATATCTGCCTCATGGGCCAGTGCAGGTCTGAGTATGTCCACAAGCTGGAATATTGTCACTTGATTAAGGCAGTGTTGTCCAACTGATCGAGTGGAGAGAATGGAAAGGAGAACAGGTATGTGAGTGTGGCATTGTGTGCTGTCTTTAAGGGTTTGAGTCACAGCGGCTGACCAAAACGTTGAGCTGGTGTGCAAAATGCCTTTCCAGTGCCCTTTTTTAGTTTTCAGAAATACCGTATTTGCTTAGGATATGCATTAATCGATGCCATGTGTCTATGGCCTATACCAAGACTGCTACCTCACTTTTCTTCTCCCCTGCCCTTCCCAGACACTGATGGCCTGGTCCTCTCACTGCACAACAAATCGTTGAATGAGCTGGAGAAGACTGTTCGCCACTTGCAGTCACAGGTCGATATCAGCAACTCTGAGACTGCAGACCTCCAGGTGCGACTACAGGATGCTGAGGAAGCCAAAGGGAAGATGCAAATGACATTGGTGACTCAGATGCAGCAGATATCAGCAGTGGTACAAGAGGCAGATGCGCTCATGGCGGCTGGAGAGATATCTCCACAAGCCAGGTGGGGATGGTCATGGCTTGAATACTGATTTTGGGTTTTGGTGTTACTAACGAATTTGTGACAAGGAACTCCACATTTTATTGTTATTGCTTGCCAGGTAGGTGTCAGACATGGTGTCAGACATGGTTTCAGGCCTGCTGTTTTCGTGGAGACTCCATCTGCAATAGAATGGCACGATGTACCCCGCTGAAACCAATGTGCAGGGGACATATCCCTTGTATGTCAATACTGGTGCTGGACGTGCAAAGAGTTTATTTCCAGTACACATTCTGCTCACAGTGTTAATATTCATTTTTACTGTACATTGTGGTGCCTGGCATGCAGGGATCGACTTCTCCTTGCGTGTCAGCAGTCCAATGGTGAGAGGAATGGCAAGAATCCTAGGTTGTTGGTCCGCACCTCTGTCAATGGAAGTCCCAGGGACTGCCTTCAGCACGGTGTGCCTGAGGGTGTTACAGCAGGGGACCTCCAGAACCTTGTGGTGAAGCGTGAACGAGAGATCGTGGAGGTCAGGAAACAGCTCAGGGAGGCACAGGACCATCTCGCACGGGACGAGGTCATCTTTGCTGAAAAGATGCAGGAGCTGAACACTCTGAAAGCAGCGAGCAGAGAGATGGAACGCAAGTTTGAGATGTTCCAGCACACCCATGAACAGCAAATCGAGCAGTTGCGCAGTGAGCTGGAGATTTGGAAGAGTCGTGCCGAGAGTGCGAGTGCTGCTCCCCATGCTTTCGTGCCTGGCTCACAAGAGGATCGAGCATTAGCGGAGTCAAGAGCAGACAATGGTGTTCACCAGAATGGTGGTGCCACGGGTGGCGGCAGTGACGATCTGGTCCTGTTTGACGATGAACTGTTGTCGTGCGTTAGTGATACGGACTACACCGATCTGCATGGTTCGGGAACGATGCAGGTGAGGGCTCTTCAAATGCTTGTTAAACTGGCAAAACCTATCGATGCTCAAGTTACTGTTGATTTGCAACTTTTTCTTTTTTGTTCTCAGCAGGATAGGCTTGCAGAACCTTGGTATCGCCACAAAGCATTTGGCTGTTTTGATAAGCTGTGTCCACAGCCTACGATACCCCTGACAGGCTTGTCAAGACCCATTCAGCTTCTGTAGTGAATGGGCACTCCAGCAGGGGCAGTGAGCACAGTTGTCTGGTTCTACCACAGTTGCTGTGGCTCCCATTGCCTTCCCCCATAACGTTCTGGAGCATACCATCTGCATAGCATCACGACCATCATTGCAGGTACAGGGTCATAGTTCTGTCATATTGCAGCAACAGTGTCAATGAAATGTCTCTCTTATCAGGTGCAGCAGTTGTTGAATCCTCAACATGGGCAAACATACCTCTGTGATTCACACAGTATGAGGAAGATGACCAGGGAAATGCAGAGGTGCAGAAATGGGTGGAAGAGAGGTCTGCAATCGAGGCAGAGAAGGAGAGCCTGTGTGCCAAGATGGCTGCCCAGCACCAGGAGTTCGGACAGGTCTGCGAGTCGCTGGGGCGACAGCTGCAAGACCTTGAAAGGGACATCTGGCAGAAGGAGGAGACTATCCATCAGCTTCGCACCAACGAGCAGGAAACGAGGGCACAGTCTGATGAGCACCTGGTGTGTATTGTTGCTGTTCATCAGATTGCATGGAATTGGAGCCCCAAAGAGCACCAGTTGTCCATGTCGTGCAGGTGCATTTTAAAATGCATCTGTACTATGGAATGTGAATTCCAGGAAGAGGAAAGCATTGCTCACCTTTGCCTGATGTGCTTGTGAAGGGGTTTGGATTGTTGTTTGCCCCTCCTCCTGCACCTGAAGATGTCTCTGTACTTGGCTGGACAAGCATCCCAAGGCCTTCGTTGAAAGGAGAGGGGGAGAGTGCATTATGTGTGTGGGATGTCTTCCTGATAGTAGCGTATGCAGTATTGTTAGGCTCATGATGTATCTGCAGCATAGATGTGTGCATTCCTTCCCAAACAATCAACGTCACTTGCCAAGGTACAGCTTCTGGTCGGCAAAAGTACTCCAGTGGTCTTAGTGCTGGGGCAGCCGATGCTGCCGATGTGTTCGCTGCTTTTGGCCGAGTACACCACAGCAGAATAGCGTGTTCGCATCTCTTTGCACTATTTGCATGGCAGTGGACCTGATGCGTCGTGTGCTGCACATGTGTGAGTATGCTGTGGACAAGAGCATGCTGTGCACGTGGCACTCATGTACAAAGGTGTGTATGAGAATTTGTTGTCCACACAGGCTCACATAAGGGATTTGGAAGAGGACATTTCCAGAAAAGAGGCTGAGGTGGAGCATCTGCGACATGAGGTGGATGCAATTGAAGGCGACCGTGCCAAGACTGCAGAAGAGAAAATCCAGCTCCGTCTCCAGTACGACAGGCGGATCACCCAGGCACAGCTGCAGATGGACAATCTGCGAAAGCTGGTGAAGGAGCAGCGGAAGATGGGATCGAACAGGGAACAGCAGAGGGCCCAGGCGCAGATCCAGACTCTGCAGGACGAGCTTGAGAAGTCGCGTGCAAGGCACAAGGGCCTGCAGAACAAGTTGCAGGCCAAGGGTCGTGTGTTTGAGGCGCAGAGGGAACAGAACCAGAGGGAGGTGAGGGAGCTGCAGGATGCCGTGACGGCAGCAAACAACACGATTGCTGAGCTCGAGAAGGAGAACAACAAACAGACGAACATCATAAAGGTAGGGGAAGGTATGGGAGAAAAGGGAGAGGAAGGGTTTGTTGCGCTTCTTTTGGGTGCTGCATGGCTTGTGTCCAGAAACAGGCACAACATCCAATCTGTGGGATCAATTTGCTTTACCTCCCATATGTAGAATGTGTACTGAAGTGGAAGTGAGTCTTGCGGTGGAACCGCATTTTGTTGGCGCCCTGCAGTGTGCATTGTGATGGCTTGCCAGGGGCAACAGCATCCAATGACCACTTGTACGCAAAGTCAGATGAGCACTTGGCCAGTGGCAGTCTGCCAGGTGCCAAGCATGCCTGACTTGGGGGTGAAAACCTTGGCACATGCATGATAGCCTGCAATGAGTCATGCACCCGGATGGGGAGAATAGCCCCTATTGGGCATAACACTGATGATATGCTGGCCCAGTTCACTCCAAGTGTGTGAACTTGTGCCGTCCACGACCCCTGGGCCCTGCACACTGGCGCAACGCATCCAAACATCGTCTGTACCAATCTGCTGTCGCTTGTCGCTTGTCTGATTGCTCTCAGTGGCGATGTCTTCGTTTCTCCTGGAACAAACAACGGGCACTGCGTTGCTTGGACGAAACGGGAGCTGATGCCCACCTCCTCGCCTTCACACGCAAGATTTTTTTGGCGATGATTGTTCTGTGTCCGTTGCCGCCGCAGCGCAAGCGGGAGCAGGTTGTGGTGGCCCAGCGGCGCCTCCGCGAGCTGGCCCTGGACCCCAAGGTCCTGCAGAGCGGCACGCGCCGCAAGGCGGGCGCGCTGTACAAGGAGGTCTGGGCGCACAGCCAGCCCAGGCCGCGCGACTGTGGCGCTGCGCGCTCGCCCCGGGACAGGGCGCGGCGGTCGTGGGTGCGCCCCCAGGACGAGGACGGCACCTCGCGCAGCCCACGCCCCCCGCTGCGCTCTCAGACGCCCCGCGACAGTCCATCCAATCCCTTCGTCGTCCCCAGCCAGCCCACGCCGCTGACGCCCAGGGATGGCCTGAGGGACCACCGCCGGAACTCGCTTCAGCTCACCCCCCGCGATCGGGGCAGGCAGCTCACCCCACGGGGGGAGAGCAGCCGCAGCCAGCCGGTGATCCGATCAGGGCAGCTGACACCCAGAGGGGATCCTAGCGATTGGATGAAGGAGAGGCCAGTCACGCCCAGGGAGGGGGGGGCCACGCCCAGAGGCCGGTCGGCCACGGCGGATGGGCCGTTGAGGCTGAAGGGGCTGCCAGGGTCGGCGTGGACGCCCGAGGGGTCGCGGTCAGCGCGCGGGGGTGAGGGGCGGGGCGAGGAGCCGCTGGCCAGGAGCGTCGGCAAGCACGTGCGGTGGCTGGACGGCAAGGTGGGCAAGGTGGTGAAGAAGAGGACGGCGGAGGTGGAGCTGCAGGGCCTGAAGAAGAGGCGGGAGATGTTGTTGCGGGAGAGGGACGACATTATGAAGGTGCGCATTTCTATGGCTTTGTGTTGTTCCAAAATTCCGTTGAAATATAAAAAATACTTTAGGTATTTGCACTTCAGAGTTCATGCACTGGTCCAATGTCAGAAGAGGTGTGGGCCTTCGACGCGTTAGTGCTGTTGCCCATCAGATGGACAGAAGTGCCCGGTTGTCTTTCACTGGAAGTTTTGTGTCTCTGCCACATGCTGGGCAACCTCCAGGTATCTGCAGCTGGAGGGGAGGGCTTTCAGGTCCATCCACAATGGACCTCAAAGCTATCCCCTGAATGAGGCCGTTGCTCATCTGATTCGAAGAGAAGGTTGATATAAAGAAACCCTGTTGTGGAAGGTGTGCTCTTGTGATGTATACATTGGTTTAAGCTTTGCATCGCATTTGGTTCGTGCTCCATTAGATCTGCATTGTTCTGTCATACAGTATAGTTGTCACTTGTTGGCACTGGTGAGTGGTGTTGCGATCCTGCAGCAGCTGTGACTGTGGGACTGCTGCAATAATGATTGGATGTGTCTCCTTGTGTTCACAGAATCGCTCCCTGTTGGAACTCAAGCAAATGCGGACAGAGAATGGCCCAGGTCGACGTCTTGCTGAAGTGGAGGGCCAGATGAGACTTCTAAAGCAGGAAAGCAGCTCCCTGGTGCCAACTGTGCAAGGAGGGGACACAGAAGCAACAAGGCAGCGGAGCAACTCTCACAATCAGGTGAAGTTCTTGAAGAATCCAATGGAACACTGCTGCAGGTCACAAAACCAGCATTGGGCTCCATGGCTCAAGGGAGTAAGATGGCAGCATTCCAAAATCACTCTTCTCTCTCTTTGCATAGATAAGGTCAAGTTTTTGAATAGATATCAGATCCAGAAAGAACAAGCCCAAGAACTCCCAGGTTCAGCCTGG
This sequence comes from Ostreobium quekettii, assembly GCA_905146915.1. Classification (NCBI taxonomy): domain Eukaryota; kingdom Viridiplantae; phylum Chlorophyta; class Ulvophyceae; order Bryopsidales; family Ostreobiaceae; genus Ostreobium; species Ostreobium quekettii. Next base: position 48,410 of record CAJHUC010001665.1, read on the forward strand.
AAGCAAAATAGAAAGTGCCTTTACGCCGCTGCATAGAATATGGTAAGATTTCATGATAAAAGCTGAGTGAGAAGACAGATACGACAGCTGTCTGGAACAGGGGAAGTAGCATATTCTAATTGGTGCAGTTGCAGACATAGTTTTACGAATCTTGTGGTTGTCATGGATTATATTGTCTGAAATTGTGCACTCAAAACAGCTGTGTGCAAGGCTCTGTTGATTTTGTTGTTTGGCTGAGATTGAGTTGCCTCGCTTGTGGGACTATGTCAGGCACCATGGTAACAAAAGTTGCACATATGGCCATGGGCCAAATAGAATTGGCTGTACCTCGATTGCGCACTCGCTTGCGGGACTATGTCAGGCACCATGGCAACAAAAGTTGGACATATGGCCATGGGCCAAATAGAATTGGCTGTACCTCGATTGTGCACAATGCGAACTTGCATGCAAACCTGGAACAAGAGCAAACTACCACCACCTGAGCACCAATCTCTTACCGTCGTCACAACTGTTTGTTTTTAAGAGCCAGTCCAAGGGCTCTTCATACTTTTTGTATTCTTTGTTTCTTGTCCCTCGGACCCCGGCTGCCATCATTGATCTCTGTTCCATTTTGCAAATGCTTGAAGGCGGGCACATTTCCCAGTTTCCTTTGACACTATGTTTTGCCCTGTCTTGCAGGAGCTCAGCGTCTTGGACGACCGTGTTGACATCCTCAGTGCGGAGCTGGAGTATGTCAACGATGCCGTGGCTGAGCGCCTGAGGCTGGTGTCCAGTGCATCTTTGGCGGCGGAGGGCATCCAGTGCTGTGTGCAGTGCCTCAGCGCTGAGGAGGCACATGGTGTGCTTGAACACTACCTCATGCAGCTGGTGCAGGTGCTGCAGGAGCAGAAGCACAATGCAGAAAAGGTGAGTGTTTTGTCAGAAGACAGGAGTTGCACATTTGCCTTTGCAGAAGTCAAGAAGGGACCTTGCAACTTTCGGCAGTGGCAGTAAGAAAAGGATGTAAAGGTGGGAGAGGCATGTGAGGCATCTTGGCAACTGGGAGCCAACATGGCCACAACCGTACATGGGGCAGGTGCACCACAATCGATGGTAAAAAGATTTAGGGATTGCACAACGAAGTGCCCCCGTTGTTCATTTTTCCTGAAAGGAGTTATGACAGCACATTCGAGAAATTGGAATTCCTTGTTGCGTTATGTCGGAACTGAATTGGTCAGGGCTGTGTGTGAATGGTCGTCGCAGAGTCGTTGTGGACCCTTTGCTACCAATGCGATTTGTTAGGACTTTTACGCAAGTATTGTCGAATTTCTGTGGGCTGCTCTCACCAGGCTCCTTCAAGAGCTGCTCTCTCAAGACATGTGGTTCTCACGTGCGTCTCGATAATGAATGCGAATCTGCAGCGATGGTTGTCAGAATATCAGAGTATAGCCAATCATCCCTCACTCCCAGCAGGTGATGCCAGCAGCTATTTGCATTCATGTACACTCGTTTTTGCAACCATATGCTCGTGTTCACTGTCTGAAGCTGGCCTGGATCGTTTGTTCAGATAAGTCGCTTGGAGGCGGCTGTCATGGACAAGAGCCACCAGGTGGACGTGGCTGAGGGCAACCTGAAGCTGAAACATAAGGAACTGGAGCGCCGGCTGCGGGAGGTGCAGAAAGAACACGCAGTTAAGGTGCAGGGCCTCCTCAGGCAGATCAAAGTGCTCTCGAGAGAGCAGCCACTGCCCTTGCCACGCTCTGCTGATGGCATTTACACTGGAAGGTCTGGTGGCAGCAGTCCTGGGACATCCTCGAGTACAGGTGCGTGTACAAGTGACACTGCCTGTTTGCCATCTGGCCTGAAACTGGCAGAACTGCGGAGGCAGGCCAGCGACAGCCTCTGCACAGGCGATTGCTGAATGTTCCAACTGGAACTGAATATTCCTATTGCAGACAATTTCCAATTGGAAACGGCATTTCAACGGTTTGCATGGCAGCCCATCCACCCTCGGTATGACAAGGGAAGAATCTGCATGGATTGTGCATGATGGCCTTGACCATGGTGTCGAATTGCCTGTTTCAACGTGGTTGCATTTGGTTCGAGTGTTTGACCATCACAGTGCGGTTCCATGGTTATGTTGTCCCAACAGAGATTTGCGGCCTTCTCGTATTTTCCCGTTGGTTAGTAACCTTGGCGGTATATCTTTGAGGCAACCAATAGTAGCCTTGCTTTTCTTGGTAGGGATGTTGGCTTTGCTTCCTTTCTCGCCATGCACGCGCGTGTGCGTGGCCCTTGCAGAGAATCAGATGGTTTTAGAATATCCGTAGCCAGCTCGATATTCCCTTGTTGTCAACCCTTTCTCGTGTGATGCTGCCTTGCTTGTGGCGGGTTCTTTACATTATCGCACTTCACTCGCAGATGCAGTGCAGGCGACGGCTTTTTATAAACAGCAGTCTGAACAGCTCAGCAAGGACAACTTCTATTACAAACTGAGGGACAAGGAACTCAAGCAGAAGCTGAGGGACACAGACCCCGAGGGAAGCGGTAGTGGCTGCCGACCCTCCTCACAGGTAAACACCGTCCTTTTGGCAGAAAGACACATAAATCATATAATGAGAACCATCAGCACAAGCCAGGGGCAAAAACTTGATGGACGTTTTCACGTGTTGCTGCATGTGATACAGCAGTTTCGCCGATGTATTTTGTTGCTGGCAATGATACGCTTCATTTTGGCCCCATTATGGAATTTTGGTGATCGATGTAGTGCATAGTGTACATCCAAACTGTGCAGATGCGCCCAAATTACCCACCCCCACCCCCACCCCCACCAATGCTAGCATGGCCCTGCTTGCATGCTGCTGTATGTGGAAGGCGAGCGTGCACAGTTGCTGACACAGGTTCCCAGCCAGATGCTGACACCCTGGACTTCGACATCCCAATTTGCATTTTTGTTTGTTTCATACATTTGTCACGTTGCCACGGATGACATTGTCATGAGAAACACCCTGCAGTGTCGGCGAACCAGGGACACACCACCCATGCCAGTGTGGCAACTTCTCAACGACAAGCATAAACGGCGCTCTGCTGGCCTAAAGTTGCACGTTGCATGATTAAGCGTCCACGCTGGACTCCTGCCTGCGTCAATCAGATGCAAGCCTGACGTGAAGTCACCAGTGGCAATACAGGGAGACTCATTGTGGCACAGGTGCCCTTATTCGGATCTTCCCTTTGAAGTGTGCCTCAGCCACCACAAAGATCATCTGTGAGGGTAGCCGTTACCAAAATCCAGAAACCAACGGCAGTCCTTGTCGCTCGGGCAGGTGGATGTGTTCAGAGGGTCACACCTTCAGAGGTGGGATCCTTGCCTTCAAGGCAAACGCTTAGGTTTCGTGGTCTTTGGTGTTGCCAATGGTGCAAACAACGCAATGAAAGAAGGTCATCCCGAGCGTCGCATAGTCTGCTAAAGTACGCAAAGTAGCCAAAGGAGTTGATTGTACAGCAAGTCGGTAAATGATGAAGAAGTCAACATCATTGACACACCTGCTTGCATTGATGCCCATCTATCAGAAACGCTGCACCGTACATCCTGTACGCCACTTTCTGAAGTGCCCTGCTGCAGACGGTCACCACCCCCGTGCCAGTGTGTATGGGGTCCGGCTTGCCCCAGTCAAGCGCCATGCCGTTCCCACCCACCCACCGGCCCCCACCTCCCCAGCAGTACTGTTGCCGGTTGGCGACTGAACCGGAAGGTTGAGCAGCGTAGGAGTGCTCGACATGGCATTCATCTTCTTGCTTGTCAGGTCCAAATGCCTGTTGGTTGGTGACGGTTTCAGTGATGTGGCAGGGGATGGCTTCCTCGCAACAGCCACAACCAAAACGGGCCGCCCAGATCTTCACAGCAGGGCAAAGACACGGCGCACCGTCACGTGAATGGCATGGACAGCCTGGGGCCCGCTTGTTGGAGCACAGGCAAGAGGCGGGCTGGAGTGCAGGTGATAGGAGGCACGAATGGGTATCTGTGGCAAATTCGAAGCTCGAAATGTCTGGTGCAAATGCTCGGTTAATGCCGGCCGTGCAGAGGGAAGCGCCCAGGGCCGAAGTGCGGAGCTTCAGCGGGCCCAAGCAATAATGGTAGTGTAGTTGAAATGCAGGATGAGAAAACTGGCTATGTGGGAGGGGAGTGCCAATTCTTTGTTGCTGAGCCTCAATAACATCACTGCCCGTCCTTGGCTGTCGATTGCTCAGTGGGCAGGGCCAATAAATTGGATCGCCAAGGCATTTTGAGCGAGCTCAGGCGAACTGTTTAGAGACGGTTGATTGTTTCGTTGCAGCTGTTTGAAGCTTCCCTACTTGGTCCTTGTGTAAAGTTTTGCGGAAAGATGGACAATGCACCTAGCTGTGAGAAGGGGAATGCCCCAGGGGACATTGCCTGTGCCTGGGTCTGCTTGACCTCTCCAAACCGGGCTTTTGGTGTTGTAGATGCCTTCTCCCTTGCCGCCAAGGTTGGACGCACGGGCACTATTGACAGGGCACGCATAGCACCTTGTGCTCTCCAAAGGCACTCCCTACCAGCATGTGGGCCATGTACTGTCAATGGCCCAAAGGGCACAAATAAGCAGTTGGACGCCTTGTCTGCCCCCAAGCGCCTGGGGACTTCCGCCCCACGTGGAGCCTCTGGGCAAACGAAAGGCGAGCAACTGGTGTCCCCGTTATGTACTGTGCATTCCTTGCCAGGTGAGCATGAACAGCCACCTTGTGGCCGCACAGGTTGGGGAGGGATTCCGGCCATCACATTGAGGGCGCCGAACCACTTAATCTATAAAATCTTGCAAAACTATGGCGTTGGCATTGTGCACAAGATCAATCCGGCAGCGCAACAAACAGATCCGAAATGATATCGTTCGACACCAGCCACCCACTGGGGTCAGTGAGCCTCACCCGCTCCCCTGCCTGCCTCACACCCCCAGACAGCAGTGACTTATGACAAGGAGCGTCTACTTCTACCAAGCCCCTGTCCACAAAGTGTGCAAGAACCCCAACCACAGCCTCCCTTGCTGCTGCCCCAAACTCATTTTCGAACTGCATCAAATCCAGTCCTTCCCGCAGCCTAAGCCTTAGCATCAGTTCCTCCTCCATCTGGTCCCTGAGAGACTCCTTTGGTTGCCCTCCCATGGGCACAGCCTCACCTTGAAGGCTGTGCACCCACTTCCGATATGCAGCCATCTTTGCAGGCCTCCGGAACCTCCTTCCCATCAGGTACGAAGCTGCTCCAAGGCCAAATGCATAGCACTGGCGCCGGGTCCAGTACGTCAGGTTGTGCCTGCATTGGTGGCCAGGCTTGGCGTAGTTGCTGACCTCGTAATGTTCATAACCTGAACTGCGCAGTGTCTCTGAGGCCATGACGTACATGGCTGAACTGGTAGCATCCGAAGGGAGTGGGCTCTGGCCAGGGGAGTACCAATGGCCAAAGGGAGTGCCCTCCTCGACCTGAGAGCCACCATGCCATAAGCACATGCCATTGCTACCAGCATTCATCCAACCATAAGGAAACAATCAGAGTAGAATGATGCACAACACGCTGCCCTTGTGCACGCAGTTTCTTTACCAGGACCTGGATTGTGCGCATTTTGTTGCTATTTCGTCGTCGTACAAGACTGCTCTTTCCAGCAGTGGCAGGAGCAAGCGACACACGGTGCCTGTTCCTTGCTCCTGCTCAACAATGCAGGGCATGAGACCAAGCGGCACGCAGCAAACAGCATCTGCCAACGGGCAAGTTAAATGGCTGCAATTATAACCAACTGCACCATTGTGAATCACACAATTTCAGGTCCATCTAAGGGCTGCCTGCTAGTCCTGCGGCGATCTCAGAGACTTGTGCATCAACTGCCACAGTGTGGTAAAGGCTCGCAGACATTATCCCCTTGGAGGCCATGGACAACAGGTTTCGTTTGGAGAGCCAACCTCCAATATCATTTGTGCCTCTCTCGGGCCTTAACCACGCCCAGGCAGCCAGCATCCCACTCCCTTCCCGGCCAGTCCCTGATTCATTGACGGGCAAGCCCGGAAGGACAGGCTGCCACAAACGCAGTCACCGCATCCTCACCTGGAGGTCATAAACAGACACATGATGCGGCTGCGCCTCCACCGCCATGCGCAGGCTCTCCTCCCAGGCCGCCGGCGTCGAGAAGGGCAGGCCGGAGATCAAGTCCAGGCTCCAGGACGGGGGCGCCACGGCGTGCATGTCCTCGATGGCCCTCCGCACGTCCGCCAGGGAATGCGACCTGCCCCCCCCGCGCAGCAGCTCCTCCTGGAAGGCCTGCACCCCCACGCTGAACCGGCTCACCCCCAGGTCCAGGTAGGCCCTCAGTTTGACCGCGTCGAACGTACCCGGGTCGGCCTCCATCGAGATCTCCGCCCCGTGGGCGATCCCAAGCTTGCGGCGCAGGCTGGCCAGGATCCTCTCCAGCAGGCCCGGTGCCGTGAGGGAGGGCGTGCCGCCGCCGAAAAACACGGTCTGCAGGGGCCGGGAGCCCAGGCGGACGTTGGCGTCGATCTCCGCGCACACCAGGTCCACATACTTGCTCATTGCATCTTGGACCGCGGGCGTCCCGGCGTCATCGCCCACCGCCCGGACGGGAAAGTCGCAGTAGAAGCACCGCCGCTTGCAGAAGGGCAGGTGCACGTAGGCGCTGGCCGGAGCGTCCCTAGATGCCGCTCCAAGGCGCGGCTCGTCGGCCGACTTGGCTTGGCTTCGCTCGGCTCCCGGCACAGTACCAACGTGATCCCCAATGGGACCGCTGGACGTCAGTGATGCGGCTTGCCCGCGCGAAGACGCCCGCAGAGCACGCAGGGCGGAGTCGGCCCGGGGCGCCAGCGCGAGGGGGGCGCATCCCAAGCGCGGAGGCGCGGCCATCGGCGACCGGGCCCGGCCCGCTGCAGCCAGTTCAGCGGCGGGAATGACCTCAGCAGCGTCCTCCCCACCGCGGTCTGCTCAGCGGAGCTGGGCGCCCATTGCCTCGAGCGGCCGTCACGACTGTGCGCGGAAGCGCGGTTGCCCCGCCGAGGAGTGGCAGATGCCTCAATTGCCCCGGTCGGCCGATCGATCTGCTTGATTTCGCCCGCCCAGTGCAGCGCTCCAGTGCTTCGCCGCGCGCTCTGCCGCGCAGCGTGGCCAAAAGACCGAAAACCTTTCCACCACGGCCTGGACCAGCCCCGTCCAACCGAGCGTCGCCGTGCGATCAATCCGAGCGCCGTTCTGCCGAGGGCGCCCTGCTGTGGCCGTGAGGGGCCCTCAAAAACGTCAGGATGGGCTTCTCCTCCCCCTCCTTTATGACCTCCCCGCCCTCCAGCTGCTGCGCTCCCAGATCCTGCCCCAGCGCCTCGCCGCTGAAGTACCTGCCACCCCGCACGGAAAGCATCGCATCAACGATGCCTGGTCACGCACGGAAGCCGACGGCCAAGGTGGCGAGCATCAGGCGAGCGGCGCTCCTGCGCAACCCACCTTTCGGTGAGAAGCCGCTTCTCCCTCAGCCAGTCCTTGGCGTAGTCGGCGGGGGGAAACAGCGTGCGGTCCTCCGTCGAACCCTCTTCCTCCATACTGATGGCCTTGGCGTGCCCGCGCAGCCAAGTAGCGGTGCACGCAACCCTGACAACTGGGAGGACCGAAGTAAAAAATCGACCCCCGTGCTGGTCGTCATTCCTGCACGGGAATGACAGCACATGTCCGTCCATTCTTGGTTAGAATTGCGAACTCGTGCTTCAGGTTAGAATGCCCTGGTTCAAGGTACCACCTGTACCCTTTCTCTCCTTCCTGACATTTTCTCTCTGATGGTTGGGACTCCCCCGCATGGATATTGAACGCTGACCGAACACTGGTGTCTTCTTCCTATCTTATTGTTTGGGAACCTACATCGGCTCCTGCTGGAATTGGATCCCATTGTGCTTTACAATTTGCGGGGGAGCTCCTTGCTTAGATCAGCATGCGATACATTGGAATTCAAAAAACAGGTAGCAGCTGTGCAAGGTGCAAGGCAACAAGACACAAAGTTGTTGTGGATTGATGGGCATGAAGGTGCGCGGAGGAGCAGCCCAATCTGAAGGAAGCAGCGCTGCGAATCGCCGCTGACAGCGCGCACGGCGATAGCAGACGGTAAGGCAGTCCTTAATTTATATAATAATGTGGCTCTGCCAGTGGAAGGGTGGAAAGCAGAAACGCGCATAGCTAGGAATTATGGGGTTGTGGTCTTTGTATGGCCACGTAGAGTTCTGGTGTTACCTTTTACACGCCGTGATCATGGCGCCTCCCAAGACGTTGACAAGAGATTAGGCATTCCAACGCAACAAGGACCTCCACGAACCGGCCTAGGCAGATGGGAGTCCTGGGATCCCTTCCCATAGCAGGGGCCGCAGGGGTGGCATCTAATTTCTGAAATACGATTCCAAACTCGGAATCAAAAAGGGATCCGGGACACCTTTTTGCTCATTGCCACCAATCGGATACTGGCAGGAGGTGCAATGGAAGAGCACTATTGCACGTTGCCGAGTCGTACATTGCTAATATTTTGTCTCTCCGAAATTTTTAAGCATGAGCTGTTGCCAATAAATGTTGTTGTGCGAGCCATGACTGCCATTTTCGTCTTTCAAAAAACACCAACGTTGGCAGTAATTATGGCACGACAACTGAATGATTGAAGAACATAATGGTGTTGTTGTTGCTCTGCATCACAGCCGGTCATTTCCCACAATGCGTGGAGTTCATGAACATGATATCAAAGGCCTGGCAGATGTTGCCTTGATGAGTTTTTCTGTGTCGTCATGCCTTTTTGTCCTGCATGTGAACATATATAAGTGCTTCATATACTGCATACATTTCATTCGATACACCTTTGTGCCATCACAAGCTGGCTTGAGCATTGGTATCTGATTCAATGGCGACTACATTGGAAATGTGATAACGTTGTCACAAGTTAACTTGGCTGTCCTGGATTTGAGTCAGATAATTATATCATTGAGGCCTTTTTCACCTGAGGATATCTCCACAATAATGAACAGGAAACTGTTGAAGTGAATTGCAATTTTTGGTCAATGGAGTCCCGTACCCTGTGTGGGTTGGTATAGCAAACCGTTGTGCATCATATTGCCTACCAACACCAAGGGCAAATTCTGCCACTGCATATGCATGCATTGTGCCTGACAGTTGCTCTTTGAACATTTTAATGGATCGCGACTGGAAACCAATGGAGACATCGATTCAGTCTGGAAAGTCATACACCTGGATTTCACTTCATGACAAGACTATCCCGTTCGTTCTTTCTACACGTTAGGGAACACGTTATGACGATACTGTTATGTTTACAGTCAAATTGACGCTGGGAGACAGGGGCGGCGGGGAAAATACAGACGGCGTAAGGGCTGTTTCTTCGGCAACGGAAACGTCCAGCGCAAAACAAGCTGGTGCGCATACCATCCCATCAGCGCGTTTACATCAATTCCAAGACCCGAGCAATTGCACAATACCCACTAAGGATGCAAAAATCGTGTTGACTGTATTACAAGACGCCAAAATGGCCGATTTGCTCCGACTTCGCCACCCATCATTCTCTTTGCAAGTTTCGCCGCTGCCATCACAGCATGAAGACAAGATCCGCGTTGTAAAGTCCATCACCCATATACAGAGATCCCCATGTGAGAGTCCTGGTGTTGTGATAGAACACATATCCCGGCCATAGAAGCGACCGCAGCGTTGCGACCCCCTGCGAATGGACGAACGACAGTTGGTTGGTGTGGAAAGGCAGTGGCTAGTCTTAAATGAAATGCCTCAAAGACATATGATGCTCTTCAGATGCTTCCACACATATCGCGGTGATTCCAGCTACCAAATGGTCATCTAGACTTAACGCTGGATCTTTCGCAAACTTGCAGATTACTGTCTGCATGTTTCAAGCCATGGTTGAATGCTGTGGTTTATCAGTATCCAAAAGCATGAGTCAGATAACGAGCACTCACGTGGAACGTGGCCGTCATCAGATATGCACAGGAAACCCCAATAGCGGGCTACTTATAACTCAAAATTTTGCATTCGAAGCTTACTCCGCTGCCATCTGTCTTTCCGAAAGATGACTCTGCCCCAGATTCCAACATGGGGAATATTTGCACAGTTAGGTGAGAGCATAGGCAACTGTCGTGGTCAGCAGTGCCAAGTGACGTAACTGGCACACAAGCCTATGTAACATACAATACAGTATGATGTGTTGTTCAGTATAGGTGAAAAATCGCAAACTTATTCCTAGCGGGAACAGCTGCGAACATTTCAGAAAAAATTTTATCAGAATAGGAGTGTCATTTGGAAATTAAAATCAATGGAATAGCTGCGACTGTGAGCACTGAGAAATGACATTTCCATTGGCATGTAGCTTTAGATGGGCACTTTCTGGCGTTTAAAGAGAGCACGTCGCAAATACCGCCAGCCTGTACCTTGAAAGCGTCGTATTGCAGGGCCCAACTGCCTCTCAAGTCCGTAGCAATGGATGGCCCTGTCGTAAAAGGAGAAAATTATCGGCTATGAAAAATTCGCTTCCAAGCTCGTCCATTGATCATGTGTAATTTTTGCCCAAACTCCAGCACTGTGTCTTCCCGCGCATCGTATTCACAGCATGTCAATTGTCGTGGCGCCGCAGACAGTCCTTGCCAGGGGATTCCAGGAGTGCCATACCCGGGATTGCCGGGGTGACAATGTTGGCAGGATGATAAATTGATGTTGCATGGCGAGGCACACTGATCCGGTACCAATCAGTGGAAAATGTGCCCCCAGGTCTTTAGTGGTCTCCAAGCGGAGCTATCGAGCTCTGCACAATTCTTTGCCGTGCCTGTTGGTCCGCCTTCCCTGTGGATGTACGACTCCAATTTGTCCGGGTAGTCAACTCCAGCAAAAGTGTTGTTTGGTACAATCCGATTTTCGGCGGTCAGCGTTTCACACCCCTGCCAAGCTTCCATGGCATCAGAGGCACATCACTGGATATTATGGATATGTCTCCGACCGATTGTGTAGAGAGAAGAGATGTTGCGTGCATGTTTCAAGAATATCATGTCATATTCTTAATGGACAGTTTTTGCTGTATGCAAATCCGTGATCGCCAGTTAAACACACGACAATTTCACATGTGATGGGAATCTGGAGGACACGTAATAGAGCATACATTCCTGACAGGGATGGCACCCGGTTACAGGATACCCGGGTACTCGGGCCGGGTACTGGTTTTTCCGGTACCCGCCAACCCTTCTACCTGGGTAGGCGGGTACGGGTACGTACGCGAGTATAGGCGGGTACAGTCGGGTACCCGGACTATCCAGGTACCGCGCAATCGACCAGCGGTTGTTCGGTGCGTTGCTTCGCATCGCTATGGTTTCCCTGAAGGTCACCCCAGTCCACACTGTGTGTGGCTGTGTCCGCCACAAAACGGCGAGAGGAGGAGGCCGAACGTTGGCTCCCACTTCCGCTTTGCTGCCACTCGCAGCCACCGATTGGTGCCACTCGCGGGTGCCCTGATGGGCATCCCCGAGTGGCATCAATCGGCGCCCACGAGGGGCGGATGCCAAAAGGTCAACTACGACCTGCGCGGCGCCCAGAACTTGGGCGCAAAACACGCATTGGGACAGCAGGAGTGGGAGGCCGAGCATTGGTTCCCACTCCCGCCCTTTTGCTCCTCGCGGCCACCGACTGGTACCACCCTGATTGACACCTGCGAGTGGCATCAATCGTCGCCCACAAGGGGCGAATGCCAGGGGTGAACTGCAGCGGGCTGCCTGCGCGAGGCCAAAACATGGGCACAAAACACACCACAAAACGGCGGGGGGGGAGGCCGAACGTCACCTCCCACTCCAGCCACTTTCGCTTCTCGCGGCCGCCGAACGGTGCCACCCGCAGGTGCCCTGATTGGCACCAGCAAGTGGCATCAATTGGCGCCCCAAGAAGCGAAAGTGGGCACCACGCTTCGCCGTGCATATGCGGAGATCCGCTGCAGATCTCGTTCCTCCCATGCCCCTCCCGGGGAGGCCTGCTACCCCGCCCTTCCGCGGACGCACCGTCCGTCTGTCCGCGAAGTACCATGTTCGCGGAAACGGACGGGCGCCACCACCTCTATCCGCAAACTTTGCACCGTATGCAGTGTCGTCGTCGTGGACTCCGTTAGACAGAAGCCGGCCAAGGGCGCGGCAAACCAGCTTCCGTACCCGGGTATATACACGGACCCAGATACTGGTTGCACCCGGTAACCTGGTTATTTGTGATTACCCGGGTATCGAGTGTACCCGGGTTACCCGGGTACACCCCTGGTACACAACTTCTGGGAACCCCGGCTACCCGGGTCCGGTTTTCTCAGCCCGGGTACCGTCCCTAATATTCCTGTCGATCAGAGCAACGTGGAATTACGGCATTGATTCCAAATTCAGCCTTGGAAATGCTGTTAAGTGCTGTGCCAGTACCAAACATGTCTTGCAAAAAGTTTACCAAAGCGCACTGTGCCCTTGGAATGCACCTTTGGTACAACGCTCGTGGCAGCGCTGATGGAGTCCACCATCGTTCTCAGTCTTTGCAGCTCAGTGATTTCGTGAATGATCGGCGCCGGCTCTTCTTCTCCATCGGCTTCATCTTCTGCTGGTGGTGGATTAGGGTTGGGTTCCTCTATCGGCGTCACATGAGAGGGATCGCCTGTCCTTCGGCGTACAGAAGGATTGAGAAAGATATTCAGGCTCGAAATGCAGAAAGAAGGTATTGAGCGCTTTAGAGTACCCACCACAGAAGCGCCCTGTGACTCGTATTCTCCTTAATTTGACATACTTCAATTTCAGCTATGCCCCGTATATCGGGAGGGGCACATCCGAACAATACATTTACAGACGCAGTATCTCCCTGTCTAATTCGAAGCTTTACCGTCATTCTGCAGAGAATGGCTGTCTCTTAACGTTTCAAGGGACCGAAATACTTCAAATCGTGTCAGTAATTGAAATTTGGTCTGGATTTACTTAATGTTTGAGTTTGTAGTATCTGCGATTGGGGGGTCAATACCCTCAGGGCAGTTCTTGCCCTCTGAGGTTTAGCATACCGTAGCAAGGTGCGTGATGCGGCACCGGATGGAAGATGCAGAAAGACATACATCATATCCCTTGGCCTTTTGTCAAGACATGTACCGCCTCCCTTCTGGCGATTGTGGCTTCAGCGCACTATTATAACAACGCATCCAAAGTATTTGCCTCCATTTATCTATGATATCAACAGCAAACTGCTGTCTCGCTGCCTGAGTGGTTTCAGTTCTACGCCTTCAGATTAATCAACAAGGAATTGACTGCAGAGCCGCAGGCAAACTGAGGGCCAAGCGGCCACCCTCAAGCCGGGGATTATCTCCTCAACAGATTCAGCACAGTGTTCCAAGACCGCCTCATGGATATTGCTCACCGCTCAATTGTGTGCGTATTTTCTTGGCTCTTTCTGCTGATTCCTCGTCAACAGGCGCGAGATCCACCCATTTGCAGCCATCCTGGCTGTAGAAATATTTGACGTCCAAAACAACGCGCTTCCGTATCATCAGGGGCTTTGTGTGGCCCTCGGCGACCAAATAGTCCTGTGGAAATCCGCACTACGGCAATCAGCAGTCCTCAGCCTCCACCAAAGCCGACATGGATTCGGGCGTCCATAGAATTCACAGCAGTTTGAGAGGATTGGTATGTGTCACATCAGATTATGGCGGAAACAGCACGTGCATCTCAAGCAGATCCGCCACTGATGTCAACTTTTCCAAGCCTCATGCTCCCCTTTGCACTGTTTATATACCCCCCACACCGCCCCACCCCCACCCCCCTTCCTTTCTCAACCTTTCCATTTGTTGTTGAAATTTGACCCCAGAGGGACAGCACCGTCACGGCAGCTTCCGCCTGTTTAATAGGGATGGAATGCTCCAGAGCGGCCTAGCGACATTGAAATCAGAAATGAATCAATCATTCAACTGAACAATCACAGCATCCGCAAACAGGGGAATGTTATGAATTGGCGCAAGCACTGAGCCATCACCCCTGCTTACTGGAGAACTATAGTTATCAGTAAATTCAAACGAATTAAGCCAGAATGCACAGGATTCGTCAGTAATTGCTTTTGCAGAGCAGATTATTCATGGCTGTACTTCAGAAAAAGTAACTCTGCCATTATTGTGAACAAACGATTCTTAGCATTAGGAATTAATACACCCATATACTTGTTTACGTTAAACATTATATTCAATGAACTGATCATAGACACTGCTTTTCGGGCAATACAGGAAGCTCACGGCCATCTCGTTGCCTTGTTGTGTAATAATGAATGGATGAGTGAATGAATGATGATGGCGATTATGATGACTACCAGAATTTTTTAAATTGCTGATTTGCTGGTCTTAACGTGCGGCCTGTCTCTGAGGCTGCTACCAGCCACTAGCAAGTCCACCTGGACGACGCTGGGAACTTCAAATGCGTGCATAATTCATCTAAGCGATGCCACGCACTGGCTGTACAACTGTTAACTGGGAGTGATTGATTCCGCCCGCAGTTGCAGCGGCACCATGCGCGTCAGCACAGCATCGCGTAATGGGCTCCTGGCAGAGCACCTGCTTAAACAGCTTCGCGACAGCTCACTCTTCGAGAGCATATGTCAGTGTGAGGTTCTGCTCTGTTAGTGTGCATAGAACACTAGGAAAAAAAAGGGCCAAATAAGCATTTTGCGAAAACAAATAAAACCCATTTCATCAAAGTTCTGCACGCTGAAAACACAAAAATAAGACAAACCCGTAAACTTTGTACACGTTTGAACACGTGTTATTTGGCCCTTTCTTCCTAGTGGAAGGCCTAAGCTTCTTGGCCGGTTGCGCGCCTGTGGTTTACCTTCAGATCTTTATGCATTGCGTCGCCGCGTGTCCGCAGTCGACTGCCTCACCTTCCTCTCCGCCGACAGGACCACGCCGCTTCGGCCCAAATGCTCGAGCGTCAGCGCCAGACAAGGCTCCAGCTGGACCATGATGGCCACAAGCAGATCGTATGTGACCAGTCAAAGGCGGCGCCGCTCCTCACAGAGGAGGAACGCCTTGCCCTCTTGAACCTTGGTCTAGTGGTATGGGCAGCCACTGCGATCAAATTCTGCCAGCTTGGCTTTACGACCTCGCCGGTAGAAGTGAAAGGGCAGGCTGTGCCGCATCTGATGTACAGTTTCGGAAAGGGCTGCGGCTGTCCTATGATTGGCCCCGCCTTGGTTTTCACCTTTTGGCATGCAGCTTGATTACGCAAGGCTGGTGACATCACTCAACGAATGTTCAAGGCTTATGCTCGAAGCAGGATAATACAAAAAGCCTGGATCGTGCAACAGCCAACAGCGTATGTGCTGAATGGTATGTCATACCCCTTGGCTGACTAATTGATTGATTAATTTAATACATTAGGGAAGGCCCATGTCGATTTCGGTATATACATATATGCTTGGCGCTAAAGAAGGGGCTGGGGGGTGGGGGGTGGGGGGTGGCGGTTTCCAGACGTGGGACGCTCGGAGATTATGCAATTGCCACCAAATCTACATAAGGGGAAAAGATGACCCAAATTTTCGCTGATCAGTGGCAAAGAGTAATACACTACCTGCATAGACTGTACGAACTCTAAACGCAAATGCATTAAAAAGGAAAAGGGGACTGTTCTCTAGGTGTCTGCATCTGTATCTGTACATGTATGTATACTTCGTACATGTGCAGGTGCTAGGCACAGGCATGTGGGTATGGATACGTACGCGGATATGGGCGTCAATATTGTTGCAAAAACATGCAGCCGAAGCTGCATTCCACAACATGAAGTGTTTAAGGAGAGCGAGAATGTCTCTAGGACAAACCACTTCGTTGACATGTTGAAACGCATTCGTTATCAGCCCAGTGTGCTCTGCTGTGTCGACCAGTTTCCACACATCAAATCCACCAGCAAATTCGACTAGAAGGGCACGAATAGGTAGAAGCAAATGCATATGCATAGGTACGTGGTCATCGAGCAAAACTAATTTAGCCAAATTGCCAGCTACAAAGCACTGCCACCTTTGCGGATTCTAACCCACACCCGGTGTTTGGAGGCGCACCATTTTTCAGCTGGTGTTGGAGTTGTCTGCGGCGATTGATATTAGAGACAAGTGGATGATTTGACTATGGCCTGTGTGTGTTGGGGAATGGAACGTGCTTGCAGCGACCGCACAGAGGTATGGATAACGCATAAAACCTTTCCGTCGTGCCTTCCGGTAGTTTGGGATCGGCTTGCCTTTGAGGAGGTTGTGAGTTCGCCGCACTCGTTTCGTTTTACAACAATGTTTTCAGGATGAACCCCGTTTGGCAATTGCCGAGAAGACGAATCGCATTTCAGTTGGGATTTTTGTTTTTGGTGTTCTCAGGGTGCTCGAAGGAAGATACAAAATGTGCCATGTCACATAAGCTACTTATGTAATACGCTATACGCGTGCACATGCCCTGCACATGTGCTTCTGTTTGCTGTATTTCAAGAGCTGTTGTACATTGAAATTAGGGAAGCGATACCGCAGCTCTGTGTTTCCAAACCTTTCCACGCCAGGCTCAGGGTGGCTCAGCATACCTTGCGTTGTCATTGTTGATTCAATTGTAAATTTTCTTTTCACGAAAGGCCTTCAGGAATATTGAATGCGGATCTCACTAGGATTTCAATTTGCCTTGCTCACCGAGCAGAACTTGTGGATCATCAGCGCCATTCAATCGTGGTTTCGATCATGGATGGCTTACTTTCATCTTTGCCATCCCAATTCGACATTCAAAAGAAATGTCCTTTGCGAGATCTCAATGCAGCACAAAAATGCACATCTGCAAGACGGATACCAGACAATGGTCGAGAAAGAGCATGTTCATTTGAGCAACAGAATAACACGGTGGGTAGCTTGACCTCAACATGATGCCTTTGAAACAAACAAGAGAGGGCGGACTTCCACTTCACAGCATACTGCAAGTTCAACTTCACGACACAGTCTTTAAAGCCTCTCGAACAAGACACCATGAACAAGGGTTTATTCTATGTACTTCTTCCATCATCTTTCCCTCATGCTGCGGAACTCGTTCTGGCATCCAGTGATGCAAACAACATTGCTGACAACCACGCAGCGTTCTGATTCTTGACGTTTCCGGATTGGCCAAATCTTCATTCACTATGGCCGTTTCAGGCCAACATGAACAAACGAATTTGCGGTGCGCTAATCCGTACTTGTTTCATTTGTTCTTCTTCATCCTCTACGCATCATCCGTTTATCGTCAGCCCCTACGCCTCATGCGTTCATTGCCATCACCGGCGCTTCATGGCCTCGTGTGTCGCACGCGGACGAGGGGAGCCATCCATTAGACCCAGCAGACCTCAAGCATAACAACCTCAACCCTCGCATTGACTCGCGCAGTGCACAGCAGAAACGCCCCCAATCGATGGAAAAATGGCCAAGTGATCAAGTGATCTAAGTACACCATTCTATAGCGCTTCCCCAGCAAAGTACCCCACACTCAAACGCAAACTTCACCACAGAGTTGTCTCCTCCGATGTCTATGTCAAAACTGGACAGCCGCTGCTCCCAACCCAATACAGGCAGCGTCTCATCATTGGTAAGCCGGGGGTTGAGCTCCTAGTAACACAGAGAATTCAGGAGTGCCAACCGCCGTCCTCTTGACAGCTGGCCCAACCTGCTTCACACGGTTTTTCTATGTTCACTTGTTTGAACCCTCGGCGCACGCCAAGTCCATAATCAAAATGAAATTTCCCAGTTTTTTACTCATATTACATGCCATCGCCCACCCCACCTCGCATTTCTGCAGTCGCCAATTCAGAAAACCGGCGTATTGTGGCCTCCTCCCATTCACACCGACCATGGCGCTTCCGACATTCTCAATTTTCCCATCAGCACGCCCGCCAGGCGGATTCAGTGGACACCCCATCTCAACAGTGGAGGAGGGCATCTCATTTACCACTCATCAGCCGCTGAACTATCGCCTTCGCCGTGTCTATCTGCCACTGATATCCAGACATCATGATGACGAACGTGCCATCAGTCCCCGGGGACAACTCCGCAGAGGCTCCTGAGTATGTCTGGATGTTGTAAAGGTGAGGCAATATCATAGCGCTCTCCTGCTGGCTCAGGTTCAGGCCGACTGTCGTTTGCTCCAAGCTCCCTGACTCCCACCTAGGATCGCAGTTCTGAGGAGACTGCGGCAGCACACCGGGAGCCTGGGCCGCCAGTGTGGCTGAAGGCATCGAATCCAAACATCAGAAAATCAGCCATCAGCACAGCTCTCGAATCAAGCGCGGGTATTGGACTCGAATTGAGTTGAGCCTTGCGATTCTGGCACACTGCTTGATTTCCTGTCACCCGTGCCCATCAGGACATGCGAATCCACAGAATGCACTGGGGCCCAGCATTGTCTTGGCGTGATGCAGCTCACGCTCCCAATATGCTGCGCTGTTATAGGTCTTATTATCAGTGTCCAAAAGTCACAGCAAGCCAGGGAACTTGCAGCAACAATAGCAAGGCAAGAGTTTGTGGCTGTTGGTACCTTCTACAACTGCAGTGGTAACTTATGCACTTTGGTTTATTGCAATTCTCTGAAATACTTGTAGATTACGAGCTAACCTTTGCCCTTGCTCGGCAAGTGAATAATTGAATTTTCTTTTACCAGATATGTGTGTCGCGGCAGCATTCAACAACCAAATGTCCAACATGACAAATTTGGTCAGCTCCAAACAACAATGATCACAACTAGGGTAAGTACAGAAGGCCGAAGCAATGCATTCTGCAAAGTTTCTGAACGTTCACGGCTTACTAATTGACCGGCATTTGAATTCGACTGCACTTGAATGCCATTAAAACGCCGTCCATTCTGTATTCAAAGGCCATACAGCCCTGAGATAAACAGAGCATTGCATTAATCAATATTACAATGACCATCCAGACATCCACTCAAAAAGCAGTTTCCCAGGACACAAACAATTTCCCCACCGTGATTCTCAGCAGGCGGCTGTGCTGATGAGCCACCGCCAGCCTCATTTCCCACCAGTGAATTGGGCCCAAAATTCGTGGGCAATGCATTCTCTGGTGCACTGGGCTGCATCCATGCTTCACCATCCATATCACCAGCAAAGTTCATTCGCTGAGCCAACATACAACCAGTTAAATCGAGCCAGCTGACTTGCTGTTCCGGGCACATGACCCGAACACGCACCTTGGGCGTTGCTGTATCAAGCAGGCGGTTTGAGACATCAAGAAGCAAATGTGGTACGTTCCATCCAATGGTCTAATCTTGACAGCCAGGTAGTGGCAACCGTTGATGCGACTGTTGCACGTTCCCCACAGCACAGAATGCAGCAAGAAATGATGAATACCGCTAACAAGCCATGAATACAGAGAACGCATTGTAGACAATCAGTATCCAGTGGACGGAGATAATTGACACAACAAGGGCTCACATGCTCAAAATGCAAAGCGACTATTTTTGGCCAGCGGCCAGGCGCACAGGCTGCCTCCTCCTGGACAGCGCCATCGGCGCGGGACACTGACTTTAGCGACGCACAGTAACCACCAAACAAAAACGACAATCTGCCGATGCCAACTATGATACGATTTGACAGTGATCGACGCTACCACAACCACTCTTATGCCCGTCACAATCACTGTCATGGCGCCACTTAGTGTCGAAATGCCATCGCAGTCGGCATCTTAAAATGTCGTTTTTCTGCTGGTGGACCTCGCATGGCGCCCTAACCCCCGCCGCACCTACTGCAGGAATTTGGGGTGATCTCTATGCCTCAATGCAGAGGCGGATAGTCGGAACAGAGTGAGATGAAAACTGGGACCAACAATGGACACACTGCTCTTGTGTGGTTGGAGGCGACATAGCCCTTGGTGGCTGACACCCAATTAATGGAATATCGTCATCATCACCTGCTGCAGGAAGGCGTCCCGAAGGTGATCGGGCACGTCCACCGACGCCTCCCCTTGCATGGCGTGCGAGGCGATGTGCATCGGCGCCTGCTCCGTCGACCTGGGCGTCGGCGGGCCGCGGGCCCCGCTTGCGCGCTGCGCCCTGGTCACCACCAGCGGCCCGGCGTGCGGCTCGGACGCGTCCTGCAACGCGTGGCTCATGTGCAGAGCGCGCACGGCGCTCTCGGCCTCACGCTGCGTCCTGTACCACGCGAAGGCGCTGCCGCGGCAGGCCTGTTCGCGCATCACCAGGCCGACCAGCGACCCGTGCGCCTCCAGCAGCGGGCGCAGGTCGTCTATGGTGGCCGCGCGGGGGAGGTTGCTGATGAAAATCTTGCCGTCGTCAGGGTGGCAGCCC
>CAJHUC010001666.1:0-14804 GCA_905146915.1 Ostreobium quekettii
GCGCGTTTCACAAGCCTCTGGATGTGTACGCTCGAGGTAATGCCGAGCTTCTTCGCCGAGTTGCCTCGGCGCCTCGACCGAGAGTTCGCAGGCATCCTCCACCTCGGCGCTTCTGGCGTGTGAAATCCCCCGCAACCAGACAACCTGTTCGTCGATCGTGAGATCGCGCCCTACCCGCTCGAGCTCTGTGACTGGGTGTTTGGAGACCCGGAGCAGAAGCTGCCCGATGTAGATGGCATCACCCGACAAGATCTCGCCAGACGACCCCATCAACGTGCGCTTTCTCCCTTCGACACCCTCGAGCCGCACGCTATTGCTCGAGTTATGATCGACGGCAACAAACGCCCCGTCTTCCTCGAGCCTGAAGTGACCATGCCGCCTGGCCACCGAGCGGTATCTCAGCACGAGATCCGCGGTCTGGATTCGGCCAAAGTCGATCCGCGCCTCAGGCTCGAGCAACCACTCGTAGATGCCATCGAGCCTCCCGCTCGTGCCGCTTTTCCTGGCGCCGTCCGTGTCCCAGAGCGCGATGCACAGGCGCCACCGAGTCGAACTCATAACCTCTCTCCTTCGCTAACTCGCGAACGCGCTCGCGCCAAAGTCAATCCCAGGCATGGAGCTTCTCGCCGAGCGCCGAGAGCAGACGCGTGAACGCGAGGCAACGCCACTCGCGCTCCTGCGCCGAGTTCATGGGGTTCTCCGACACGGACTCCAGCGCCGCTGCCCTCAGGCGCTCCACGAGCTCGGGCGGGTAACGGTGCGTGATAATCGCCAGCGACTCTCCATAAACCTCGAGCTTGTAGAGAAACGGCTCGCCATGGGTCATCATCAGCGTGACAAACGGCTCCTTCGAGAACATGGGCGCGACATGCCCACCCGCGGCAAACCAGCCCGAACGATCCTTGCACAGGATCTTCTGCTCGAGCTCGAAAGCGCTCGCGAACCAGAGGGTTTCGCGCGGTTTGCCCAGGGTCTTCTCGAGGTAGTGTAGCGCCTCTGGCTTAAACCTTCGAGGAGCGCTCTGCGAGAGCTCTCTGGCGCCTCGCACCTTGTCGAGCCTGGCGTGCGAGATGCCACGCAACCAGACGATCTGATCGTCGAGATCGAGCGATGGGCCAGCCCGTCCGACGCTGCTCATCTCTTGCACCGAGCACCAGAGGTAAACCTGAATCAACGTGATGAACTCCCCAGGAAGGAGTGCCCGCTCGCGAGAACGCAACGCCTCGTGCTCACCTTCGACATCAGTGATGAAGATGCCGTGCAGCGTGCCATGATCTACGACGGCCAACCGGCCATCCTCGTCGAGCACGAGGTGGCCATGCCTCCTGGCGATCGTCCGATACCGGAGGACGATGTCCTGTTCTGGCGAGCGACCGAAGTGGAGCTCCTGTCCAGGTTCGATCACGAACTCACATATCCCCGCCAATCGATCATTCGGCGTGCCGAAGTCATCCTGTATGACAACACACAGGCGCCACGCCAACGCTTGTTCTCTGCTCACGATGAACATCTCCCGAGAGGTGTATGGGACCTCTCGAGGGTACTCCATGGCGATCCAGAACGCACGCCAGGATCTGACTCGCCATGAAGCGATGCTGGCGTTATGATGCGGTCTTCGAGGTATCTTCAAACACATGAACAAGCGGATCGGATGAGCGCCCAGGAAGCCATCACGTTGCAGGCGGACAAGTCGCTCGGGGAGCGGTATACGCTGCTCGGACAACTCGGCGTGGGTGGCGCTGGCGAGGTTTATCGAGCTTATGACAAGGAGCGCGATCACGAGGTCGGCTTGAAGCTCTTGCGCCGCGAGGTCGCCACCATCGAGACCGCGCGCGTGCGCTTCCTGCGCGAGTTTCGCGCCATCTCCAGGCTCGCTCACCCGAACTGCCTGGCGGTCTTCGACGAGGGGCAGCACGACGGCCAGTACTTCTACACGATGGAGCTCATCGAGGGCGGCGACCTCCAGAAGTATCAACGCGCCGAGCAGGATATCCTGCTCGACCTGCTCTATCAGGTCGCCATCGCGCTCGCTCATATCCATAACCACAGGATCGTGCACCGCGACCTGAAGCCCGCGAACATCCTCGTCGAACAACATGACGACGGCACGTTGACCGCGAAGCTCGCGGACTTTGGCATCGCCAAGCTGCTCGACTCCGAACAAAAGATGACCAGCCCTGGCGCCATGGTCGGCACGGTCAACTACATGTCGCCCGAGCAAATCCGAGGGGACGCCATCGACCCTCGCACAGATCTCTACGCGTTCGGTTGCATCGTCTTCGAGATGTTCACAGGCCAACCTCCCTTTATCCACCCCAAGGGCTCCTTCCACGTCCTGCGCGCGCACCTCGAGGTCGCGCCGCCCAGGCTCTCAGAGCGCCTCGACGGGGTGCCCGCGCCGCTCGACGATCTGGTGACGCGGTTGCTCGCCAAGGACCCCGCCGACAGGCCGCAGAGCGCGCTGGCGATCGTGGACGTGCTCGCCAGCTTACGCACGGGCGAGGAGACCGATCTAGAGCAGGCCCGCGCGGCGGCCTTCCTGTATAGACCTGCGATGGTGGGCCGAACTCGAGAACGCGAGGCGCTCGTCGAGGCGACCTCCAGGATGCACTCGCGCAGCGAGGAGCGCCCTCTGTTCACGACCCTTTGCTCGCCCGCGGGGATGGGAAAATCGAGGCTCATCGAGGCATTGCGAAAGGATCTTCAGGCGCGAGGAACCACTGTCCTCGTCGCCTCGCTCGAAGCAAACCCGGACATGCTCTTCTCCCCCTTTCCCATGGCCGAGGATGCCATCGCCAGGGAGCTCACGCGCGCGGTGGACTTCGGCGACGAGACCCTCGACGTTGGCGGGAGCATCGAGGAGGGATTTGTCCCGGGGCAGGCACCAGCGCCGATCTCATTGAACGCGATGCGCGAGACCATGTCGCCCGCAGCGATCGATCCTGCGGTCGCGCGCAGAAAGCGCGCACGCGCGCTGGTCGCAGACCTCGAACGGCTCGCGCAGAACAACCCCGTCTTGCTCGTCCTGGAGGATCTTCACGGGATGACGCCAGGCGCGCTCGAGTTTTTGGAGGATGTGCTCGACGCATTGCAAGGCCCCATGGCGACGCCGCCAGCGCTGCTGATCACGATGCGGCCTGGCCATATCCGCACGCGCGTCCGAGAGCTCGAGCGCCAGCTTCCCAGCCTGGCGATCGACCTCGAGCCATTGGGCGAGGAGGAGATCGAGCAGATGCTCGGCCAGATGCTCGGTCAGGCGCAGGATGTCTCCTTGCTCGGGCATCTCGTGCGCCGCGTGCTCGCACAAACCGAAGGAAACCCTCTTTTCGTGCAGGCTTACCTGCAAAACATCGTCGAGCAAAACGCGCTCAAGCGCACGCGCGAGGGGTGGACTTACGAGGGGGATGAGAGCACCGGCGAGTTGGTGCCGAGGACGATGGTGCAGGTGTTGACCGAGCGGCTCTCGATGCTCGAGCCGACGACCTACAACGTACTTCGGGCAGCGAGTGTCGCCGGTCGCGTGTTTGACTTTGCCTTGCTGCGCGAGGTGCTCGACATCGACGAATCACAACTGCTCGATGCCATCGACGAGGGGCTGCGCAACTGGATCATTCGCTCGATTCCAGGCCCCAGGCACCTCGATGTGTACACCTTCGATCACGCGAAGTTCGTCGACGCGCTCCAGGAGGATCTCTACCCCTCTCGCGCGCGCTCGTTGCACCAGCGCATCGGCGTCGCGCTCGAGCAGCGCAAGGACACCTCCAAGCAAGTGCTGGCGCATCACTTCGCGCGCGGCGAGGATCCCGAGCGCGCCAAGACATACCTGACGCGCGCAGGGATCGAGGCGCTCGAAGAGCATGATCACGCCGCCGCCAGGGATCACTTCGAGGCCGCGCTCTCCTTGCTCGAGACGCTCGTGGACACGAACTCGACCGAGGATGCCGCGGCATCTCAGCGGGAGCACCGCGAATTGCTCGAGAGATACGCCGACGCGCTCGGCGCGCTCGGCCAGCACGAGGAAGAGCTCGAGGTGTTGGAGCAGCGCCTCGAGCTGCCCATGGAATCGGACGCAGCCCGAGCGCGATTGCTTCGCAAGCGCGCTCGGGCGCTAAACCTCTCGGGGCAAACAGAGGCTGGCATCCAGGCGCTGATCGAGACGCTCGAGTTTCTTGGAGACAGCCCACCGAAACACCGCGCGGTGGTCTGGCTGCGGTTGGTGATGCTCTTCCTGGGAACCTGGTTCTTCTTCCTGTTGCCTGCGTTCAAGGCGCGTCGTCGCGAGTTCATACGAGAGCGCGCCCTGGCTCACCAGGAGTTGATGGTGGCGCACTACTGGGTCAACCTCGAGCGCTCGACCTACCACCAGTTCATCTACCTCCAGCTGGCGAGGAGGTTGGAGGATCCTGCCATCCTGGTGGATGCTTACGCCTCGCACCTGTTGCTCGCGAGCTTGTTGCGGATGAAGAAGCGCGTGAGGCGATACAAGGCGCGCGCCGAAGCGCTCGCGAGTGATCTGGGTGATGTGCTCGGCGCGAGCCGGGTGGAGAGCTTCATGGCCACAGCGAGCGCGTTTATGGACGAGCCTGAAGCATACAAAAGACACCACGCCACAGCGCTCGAAGGCGCCGAACTGGCCGGTGACAGGTTTAACCTGAGCTTCACGCTGACCACGGGGGGTTGGTGCGCCACGGTGATCGGTGACATCCCCTACGCTCGCGCGATGTTCGAACGCGCCGTCGCGCTCGGTGACGAGATGGAGAGCCCCAGAGTACGCGTCGATGGCCTCGTCGGGCTCTGCGCCGTCGAGGTCCTGTGCGGGGGAGAGATCGAGGATCGTGCTCGCGAAGCGCTCGAGGTCGGAGACAGGCTGGGGCTCCCCGCCAACAGCGCGCTCGGACACGAACTCATCGGCGCGCACCACTTCTTCAGGCGAGAGTTTCGCCAGGCCACCGAGCGCTTCCTGAGCGCGCGAAACATCTATGTCGAGGATCGCCTGTTTGGCGCCTGGGGCTTTATGATCGGCTATGAGTACGCCGAAGCGTTGCTCCACGCGGTCGACATGGAAGGCGGCAAGATATCTTCCGAAGACCTCGCCGCGCTCGAGGCGAACCTCTCCGACTCGCAGCTCGCGATGCGAGGGCTCCCACCCTTTGCCGGGTTCTACGAGACGCTCAAGGGAACCATCGCCGCTCGAAAGGGAAAGAAGAGGAAGGCGCTCGCGCTCTTCGAGCGCGCGCAGCAGCTCAGGCAGCGCTGGCCTGAACACTACCTGACCGCCTGGGTGCTCCAACGCATCGCCATCGAGAAGGCGCGCCTGGGGCAACCCGAAGAGGACTACGAGCCATTGCTAGAGCGCTACGACGCGATCCTCGAGAGCACCGATCTCGACGGGCTCTCGGGCCTCTCCTCGCTCGCAAGAGAGCTCGCTCGCCTCAAGGCATAAAGCCATTCTCGAGGTAGAGCGCCTGCACATCAGATGCGGAGAGCACCTGGTCGAAGATGCGGATGTCATCCAACCCACCATCGATAAAGGTACTGCGCGCGCCGCCACCGTTGCTCATATCCTGAGCGTCGGGGCAACCAGACGAGAGGTTCGTCCCGCTGATAAACAGGCTGTCGCAATTGGTCGGGTTGATTCCCGAGCGGCTCGAGGTCGCCTCCAGAACACCATTGATATAGAGCGATGTGGTCGGGCCATCCTTTGTCACGACGACAAAGTTCCAGAGAGCATTGAAGGTCGAGGTGGTCGAGCAAAGCGGCGTCGGATCCTGGCGACCGAGCTCGACGCAGACGTTCCCGTTGGCGCGAATCGCGATCCGGTTTGGCTGCGTGATGATATGACCAAACGGCATATACTCGGCCCAGAATGCGATCGAGAAGTTATTGAATGGGATGTTGCCGAAGTTATCGACGGTGGCATACGCGTAGTTCTGATTATCGAAGTCGTTATCGAACGAGTATGCCCCGAACTGATTGTTAAACCTGTCCGTCAACGGCCCGATGCCCGAGGTCCCCTGGATCGTGGGGGTGGCGTGTTTCATGCCGATGGTCTCCAAAAAGCTCGCGTTATCGAGCGAGTAATGCGCCCGCGCCAGCGGCTCGGTGGTCGTGACCATGAAGGTCTCCATCCCGCTCGAGCCGAGGTCATCGGTCGCCGTCACCGTGATCGTGTAGGAGCCTGTCAACAGATAGCCGTGTGACTCGTTGATGGTCGAGAAGTTGCCCGGGACCTGTTGCACGTACCCATCGCCCCAATCGATCGAGACCGAGGCGACCGAGGTCGCCGAATCAGCGATCATCCCACTCAGGTTTACCGTCGCGCCATCGACCATCGTCGCGAGCATCATCACAGGGGGCTCGTTGGAGTCATCGAGTGGCTTATCATCGGCCCCATCAGGGATCGTATCACCGTCGGTGTCGGGGTTGTAAGGATCAGTCCCGGCCATCTTCTCGGCCGGATCATCGAGGCCATCGCCATCGGCATCTGCGGTGGTAGGATCGGAGAACACCTGGCGAGGATAACCATCCTTCATCAACCCGGCGCCTGCCTCCCAGCCAGCCTTGACCTCGTCATAATCACCGAGGCCATCGCCGTCCGTGTCCGCGAGCGTGTCATCGCTGCCGTGAAAGCGCTCCTCGCGATCAAAGATCCCGTCCCCATCGCGGTCGCGCAGATACGCGATGTGCAGGTTCTCACCGCGCTGTAACACCGTCTCCCCGAAGTTCTTGTAGCTCCCCTGAATGTCAGCGAGATCCGAGAAGACCGCCCAGAAGCCGAGCTCCTCCCCCTCGCCCGAGTTGGACAACTCACCGATCCTCGTCAGGACCTCGACCCCATCCTTTCCAGCGAGCGGTCCCTGAGGATCATCGGCGACCCAGGGCGCCGTCTCGATCGGGATATCGAGGTACTGACCGAAGATGGTGTCGAGGGTGACGCCGGCGAGTTGACCATCCTCGTTGCGGCGCACGTTGGTGGCCACGCGGAAGCTCTCGATGGTGCCATCGCCGTAGTCGATGACGATGCGACCGGTGCGCGCGTTGGTGACCTCGTCGAGGAAGGCGTAGTTGAGCCCCTCGGCGTTCTCCATGTCGAAGTTCGAGACAGCGAAGAAGAGCGACTTCGGATCGCGCAAGAACTCCCGGATGAGGTCGCCGTTGACGTTCTCTGCCGAGACTTGCTGAGGGACCGCCTTGCTCTCCATCGGCGCGAGGTTGAACTCATCGAGTTGCGGCGTGAGCGTCCCCACCGCGTCGAAGGACTGCGCCGCGGGGTTCCACTGGAACACGGTCACGCTGAGGTTGGTCAGGGTGTACGCGATCTCGCTCGGGTTCGAGATGCTGAGTCCGATCGAGAGCGATCCATCACTCGAGGTGACGGTCCTGCCTCGCGACTCTTCGAAGGAGCGTTGATATTCAGATTGTGCGCTCCGGCTCGCATCCCGCGTCATCGAGGTCGAGTTCTCGCGAGAATACCCCTCGCTCCACGAGCGAGAGATGCTGGCGGTGGCAGAGGGAGGTAACCCCGACTCGACCTCGAGCGAGACGGAGGTGGTCTGCGAGATGCTGTTGGTCGTCGCGACGCCATCTGTGCGCGAGGTCGCCTCGGACTCTGCCAGCGCATAGGAATTGCCATAGCTCTCGGTCACGCCCATGTTATCGGCGTACTCCACGTTCAGGCGGACATCGATCTGTCCGACAAACGTCAACTCGACCGAGGGCACCTGCGCGACGAGCGGGTTGGTGGCGTTGCTGATGATCTCGTCGAAGTCACTGCGGTTATCGCCGTCCGTGTCCGCGAGTGATGGAGATGTCCCCCAACGCTCGACCTCGTCACCATCCCAGAGCTGCGGGTTGGAGGTCTGCCCGGAGACAGAGTCCCCATCAGAGTCCACCGTGGTCGGGATGCTCAGGTAAACGACGATCTCATCGTAATCTGTCAGCCCGTCCCCATCGGTGTCCGCTTTGGTCGGATCCGTGCGCAGGTACTCGCGTGAATCATCGAGCCCATCGCCGTCGGTGTCCGGGTTTTGGTAGTCACTAAACACGCGGATCATCTCGGTCTCACCGAGGCCGATGCGATCGACGTTGATCACCCACCCCTCGACCTCCTCGACATTGAGCAACCCATCGCCATCGTCATCCGCCACCGGATCATACATGTCGACGCCCATGTCCATGCCAGTGGCCATGTCGACGAACATGTCTTCTTCATCAGACGGCATATCCTCTTCAGAAGAGGCCATATCCTCTTCTGAGGAAGACATATCACCAGGGTCGGTTTCAGGAGGATTCTCGTCTGGACCGCACGCGGCCAGACCACAAAGGAGCGAACAGAGAAGCCACATCCACGCGGCGCGAGGCGAGTTCGAGCACATAACAAAACCTTTTGTCAGGAAAAACCGTCCTCCTGAATCTAGGGTCATATAAGATCGGATACAAGTTTATCGATGTGCTCCCATATATCTGACGTCACGTCAGGCTTGTCATCACACTCCCAGTGATTAGTTAGAGTGTGTCTTACCATCGCCATGCGCGCTCTATGCCTGGCAATCCTCGAACACACTGGAGTGTTTTGTGAGAGTTCTTCTTGTTTGTTTCCTCGCGCTCGCCCTGTTTGGCTGCAACACGAAGCAGACGCCAACCGATCCGCCTCCGAAAGAGACCTCGACCACAGATGAGAAGGCCGAGAAACCTGACATCGAAGAGGTCAAGGAGCCGCTCGAGTTCGACGCGCGCCTCTCGCTCAGGGAGTACCCGTTCGAAGTTCGCACGTTCCCGATCGAGGCCCAGCGTCAACAACTCGAGATGTCCTACATGGACGTGGCGGCCGCCAAACCCAATGGCGAGACCGTCGTCTTGCTGCACGGCAAGAACTTCTCTGGCGAATACTGGGAGCGCACCGCCAAGGACTTGAGCGCGATGGGATACCGCGTGGTCATCCCCGACCAGATAGGCTTTGGCAAATCCTCCAAACCGATGCGGTTCCAGTACAGCTTCGAGGCGCTCGCGTACAACACCCGCGCGCTGCTCGACAGCCTCGGGATCGAGAATGCCACCGTCGTCGGTCACTCCATGGGAGGAATGCTCGCGAGCAGGTTCGCGCTGATGTACCCCGAGTTCACGCAGCGATTGATCCTGGTGAACCCGATCGGCCTCGAGGACTGGCAAGAGAAGGTTCCCTATCAACCTGTCGATGTGTGGTACGCCAACGAGTTGAAGAAGACGCCCGAGAAGGTCAAGGCGTACATGCAGGCGAGCTACTTCGATGGCAAGTGGAAGCCCGAGTACGACGCGCTCGCGAAGTTGCAGGCGGAGTGGTCGCAGAGCCGCGACCGCGAGCAAGTCGCCTGGGCGTCAGCGTTGACCTACGACATGATCTTCACGCAACCCGTGGTGCACGAGTTCCCGAGGATCACATCGCCGACCTTGCTCATCATCGGAACGCGTGACCGCACGGCGCTCGGCAAGAACCTCGTGTCACCAGAGGTCAAGGCGACGATGGGGCTCTACGAGGAGCTCGGGAAGCGCACGCGCGACGCGATCCCAGGCGCCAAACTCGTCGAGCTGCCAGGAATCGGGCACATCCCACAATACGAAGCCTACGATGATTACATCGCCGCCATGAGCGGTTTCCTCGAGGAAACCGCTCCAGCAGCCGAGTGATACTCGGCCATCAGGCAACATGCTCAGAGGATCTCGAGTTCGGGCTCTTCGAGCATCGCCTCGAGGGTAAACTGCAAGTCCGCCAGGGAGGCAAAGACCCACTCGGCGACATCATCGAACTCCCCCCAACGCTCGGGCGCGGCCACGACCCAGGCGTCTAGCCCAGCGGCGCGCGCTCGACGCGCGCCGCGGAGCGTGCTCACCACAGCGAGCACGCACGCCGGGTCCGCGTCCATCTGACCGATGGCCACGGCGTGATTCTCATCGCCATCCTCGAGGATGGCGGTGAAGCGCTCCTCCAACCTCGCCGCAGCCAGCAACGCGCGCGAACAATCCCCGGATGACACGACAACACGAGGGACCTCGCGCGCCTCGAGCCAGAAGAACAGCTCCGTGACGCCGGGCAAGACCTCTGGCGGGTGTTCTTCGAGGAGCTCCGTGACGAGCTCGCTGCTCTTTTGCGTCAGGCGTTCGAGCTCGTCTTCCTCGAGCTCTCCCAATACACGCGTGATCACATCCTGCCGAGATGCGCCGGGAGCGAGCTCGTCGAAGAGCTCGCGAGTAAAGTCGACATCGAAGGGGGCGAAGAGCGCGCTGTAGGCGGCGAAGTGAACGGTGTTTGTGTTTAGCAAGACACCCTCCACGTCGAAGATCACTCCGGCGAGTTCGCCATCGAGCAATGCCATGGTTAGACTCCTTCTGGTAAGAATCGAGGCACAGGGATACTATCGCGACCTCGATTGGTTGGAGAAGTGCGATGAGTGAGAAAACGCCGCGCGCCTGGGATCGTTGGCAGAAGAGTTTTTTGCTCGGGGTCTCTGCGATCACGCTCGTGACGCTGCTCGCGTTGAGGATCGTACGCATCGTGATGATGCCCACCACCCCGACCTTCCTCGAGAGCATCGACCTGATGCTCTCGGACCTCTTTGTTGGTCTGGGCGTGATGCTCGCGAGCCTCGCCATCATCGGTTGGACAAAGCGCAAGACTCTGGCGGTGGCCATCTTACAGGCGGGGCACTTGCTCTGGCTGGCGATGGAGGGGAGCGCTTACAACTTCGTCATCACCACGGGTTCTCCGCTGGACTGGCAGCTCGTCAAGTTCACCTTCGAGCAGTCCTATCACATCTGGGCGATGATCCAGGCGTCGACGACGTTGGCCGTTCGCGTGCAGCTGTTGTTCGTGATCGCGCTGGTGTGCGCCCTCCCCTGGTATTTTCTCTATCGCGCCGAGGAACCTCCCGAAGAGGCCAGGCGTTATCCACGCGGAAAGCTCGCCATCGCGGGCGTCGTGCTGATCGCGCTCGCCTGGACGCCACCGCTGGTGTTCGAGGATCGTCTGTTGCGAAGAAACTCCACCATCAATGTGATCGCCACGGGCGTCTCCGAGCTGTGGAGTGAGAGGAGTGAAAGCTCGAGTGATTCTGATGAGCTCGCGCTGATCGAGGACGCGAAGCTCGAACCACGCGAAGGCGCGCCCGAGCGCGATGTGATCGTGATCCTGCTCGAATCCACGAGGGCAGACGTCACGACCGTCTACACCCCGGAGCTGCAAACCACGCCCGTGCTCGCCAGGTTCGCCGAGGACGCTATGGTGTTCGACCTCGCGCTCGCGGTGATGCCACACACGTCGAAGGCGCTCGTCGCGACGCTTTGTGGCACGACCCCGAACCCGGACATCACGATCAATGAGGCAGGACCGAGAGGTATCGCGAGGCGGTGTCTGGCGAGCTTGCTCGGCGAGCGAGGGTATCACACGGCCTATTTCCAGACCGCGAGTGGGTTCTTCGAGCACCGGTATTCGCTGACCAAGAATATGGGATACGAGCACTTCGTCAGCCACGAGAAGATCGAGCGCGGAGACTTCGAGCAACCGAACTACTTCGGGCTCGAGGACCTCGCCATGATCGGCCCGAGCGAGCGATGGCTCGCCAACGTCCCGAAGGACGAGCGCGTCTTCATGACCTATTTGACGCTGATGCCTCACCACGATTACCGGGTTCCCACGGGGTGGAGCAAGGAGTGGGGGGCAAAGGACGAGACGATCGATCGCTACCGGAGCGCGGTGAACTATCTGGACAAGGTCGTCGAGGAAGTGCTCGCGCTGCTCGAGCGCCAGGGTCGTAGGAAGGACGCGGTGATTCTCATCGTGGGAGATCATGGCGAAGCGTTTGGCGAGCATGGGCGCTTCCAGCATGACAACGTCCTGTATCAGGAGGCGCTGCATATCCCGCTCGTGTTGTCCGGGCCAGATATCCCGGCGGAGCGCGTCGCGCGGCCTGTCTCTCAGCTCGACATCCTCCCGACGCTCGTGCACCACGCAGGGTTCGATTTAGTCGGCGGGAGATACCCTGGCTGGCGGCTGGACATCCCCTGGGAGCGAAAGGAGATGCGGCGGATGTTCGCGTTCTGCTGGTACAAGAACAGGTGCGGCGCGGTCATCGATTGGCCGAGGAAGTACATCTACAACTTCGACGCCAGCCCGCCCGAGCTATACGACCTGCGCGAGGACCCCGAAGAGAAGAACAACCTCTACGAAGCGAACCAGGCAGAGGGGCAGGACAAGCAAAAGGCGCTCATGAAGTGGATGGATAAGGAGTCAGCGCCGTATCAGTAATAGCGCGCGAGAACCAAGACAGCGCGCGAGAACAAAAAGAGGCGGCGCGTTCCTTTGGAATCAAAGGAACGCGCCGCCTCTTTTTGTTCTCGCTGCATCCTGTGGAGTTCAGCGCCTCACGAGCTCGCGAGGTCGATCGCCGAGCGTCGGGTAGAGCGTGAGCGTCTGGCCCTTGCGGATCACCTTGACGGGGACGCGAGCGCCGGGCTCGGAGCCCATCACACGGCACTTGAGTTGAGGTGCGGTGGTGACAGGTTGACCGTCGAAGTGGGTCACGATGTCATAGGGAGCAAAGCCGGAAGTCTGGGCGGGGAAGTTGTCCATGATGCCCGTGATCAGCACGCCGCGTACGTTAGCGACGCCCGCGTATTTGGCGCGGTGATGATTCAGGGTCATGATCTGAATGCCAAGCCAGCCGTGGCCCGTGGCCTTCTTGGGCTCGACCTTCTGCTTGTACTCGACGACTTCGACTTGCTTGACCTGGTAGGTCTGAACCGCAGGCTCGACGTGGGTTTTGGAAGCCTTGCAAGGGCCGGTGAACATGACAAATGCTGCGCTTCCGAGCGCGAGCCATGTCAGGCAACTGACCGCGAGGAGCAAGGGGCTTCTGAACAGGGAGCGTGGTGTGATAGCCATCGTCGTCTTCTCTCGTCGTGGGGGTAGAGGATGTCAGGTCATGTTTCATGATAATGATTGCAGGCATGTGCCGCAAGCTCATGAAATGAAAGAAACAATAGAAGGCGGCTATTCCCCATCAAGACAGGCCAGCGACAACCTTGCTCCGGGGCGAAGGGGTTGTCGATGGCCTGTTTCGGGCATCAGGCGGCATGCTGTGTGCGAGAACCTCTTTCTCGAGGGTGCGCGCCATAGGCGCGCTCGAGGATCTCGAGCGCGCGCTTTTCCTCCTCGGAGGTGACCTCGGGGAGACGCACCTCGAGGTTGACGTAGAGATCGCCCTGCCCTCTCCCCTTTCGCGAAATCCCTTGCCGCGAGGCGCATCACCCGACCGGACTGTGTGCCGCCTTGAGGGACGCGAGGGGTCTGCCTCGCCATCGAGCGTGGGGACCTTGACGCGCGCGCCATGGATCGCCTCGCCAAGAGTCAGTGGGATGTCGAGGTGAAGGTCGAGCCCATCACGGGAGAAGTTCTCGTCCTCGGTCAGATGGATCTCGAGCAGGAGATCTCCAGGCTGGCCCCCTTCGACACCATTTGGCGCTGGCATCCCCTTGCCGCGAAGGCGCAAGGTCTCGCCGTCCTCGACGCCGCTCGGGATGTTGACCTTGATCGAGCGCCCTCCCTCGAAGTGAAACTCGCGTCGCGCGCCGAGCGCGCCAGCGCGAAAGTCGAGCGTGACCGAGGCGCGAAGGTCCTGGCCTCGCGCGACCCGTGGCGATCGTGGCTGTCTTCTGCCAGCAAACCCGCCGCCAAAGCCACCGAACAACTCTTCGAAGAGGTCGTTCGGATCGAGGTTCACGTTGGCGCCGTTGCCAAAGTCGAACCCGAAGCCCTGACCTGGTCTAGCGCCTCGGAAGCCACCTCCCCCATAGGCATTCTTGAAGGCTCTGGCCTGCTCGGCGTCAAACCCCTGGCGCAGCGAGTCCACGCCGAACTCGTCATAGAGCGCGCGCTTCTCGGGGTTGGACAGGACCTCATACGCCGCGCTCGCTTCCTTGAAGCGCGCCTCGGCGGCGGGGTTATCAGGGTTGGCGTCGGGGTGATTCTTCTTGGCCAACGCCCGGTAAGCTTTCTTGATGGTGCGCTCATCGGCGTTCTCGGGGACGCCGAGCACCTCGTACAGGTCTCTCATTTGCTCTTTCATAGCGTCTCTCCTCGGAGAAGTTCTCGTGACGCTTCTCCTGATTGCTTCAACGTCTCGTCGTCTTATCTGGCCACGACGACCTGCGCGGAGCGAAGCAGCGCGCCGTCCTCGGAGAACCGGAAGCCCTCGCGCTCGACGTGCGCGATGCTGTCCTGAGGCAAGTCATCGACATGCATCGCGCCGATGGCTTCGTGAACCTTGGGATCGAACGTATCCCCGACCTCGCCGAATCGTTCGACGCCGAGCCTTTTGTTGATGGCGTCGAACTGATCGCGCAGCGCCTCCATACCGTCGGCCCACGAGGAGCCGTGGTCGCGCGCCTGAACAATGGCGCGGGAGAGGTTGTCTCGAAGCTCGAGGTATGCGGACACCACCTCGCGCTTTGCGGCGCGAGCTCTGGCGTCAGACTCCTCGTCTTGCTTGCGCTGGAGGCGCTCGAGATCCTCGAGCAGTTCCTGCGCGCGCTTGACCGCGCGGACGCGCTCGCGCTCGATCTCGCTGGCAGCGTCGTGGAGTTCAGGAGCACGCGGTTCGTCCTCCTCCGGCGCGTTGTCCTCGGGCGCAGCCTCCTGCTCTTCAGGAGGCTCGATCGCATCCTCGATAGCCTCGAGCTCTCGCTCGAGCACCTCGATGGTCTTGGCCTGCTCTCTGGATTCAGAGATGCGAGCCTCGAGCTCGCGCTGCAACTTCTGGTTGAGCAGCTCGAGG
>CAJHUC010001667.1:0-38733 GCA_905146915.1 Ostreobium quekettii
CCAGTGCGTCTCACACAATGGGGCCCGCATGACGGGAGCGGCCTCGCATAATGGCTGTCATAATTGGGCTCACACATGTTAAGCCGGTGCGAACGAATTGCAGCACGGGTGGCCGGCCCCTCGAGTGTGCCCGTGGCGCCCTCACACAGTCGGTTGCTCCTTGCCTTCGCCGTCGATGGCTCCGGCATGAACCCCATTGCTTGTTACACGAAGCGTTGCTTTGTACATGCAGATTATCTCATGCGTCCTGCATGGAATCTTGGTGGCCAGTCTGTCCGAAGGCCGCCAGCTAAATCGAACATTCCACCAGCCGCCCCAGCTACTCTGGCTTGGCCAATCCCCCATGAAATCCCTTGACCTTCCCTCGTCCATACTAAGCCCACAAATAATACCAGTTCTTCCCCACTTCCCAACTGCAAACCTCTAGGCCAGCGCCCTGGACGCGTCTGCCTGCCAACATTCCTAGGGTCCCTACCTGCTACCCATCTCCCTCACTTCTCTACATCCCCTACCGCAACCCCTTCCAACTGCCCCACTAACTATGCACCCCGGTCTCATTCGTTCATACCCATCCCGCATTCGTTCACAGTGCTATTCAAACGCCCCATCACCACACACAACAAGTGCGCATCATCATCGTCATCATGAAATTTTATGTAACGGGGCGAGGAGGCGGGCGTCAGCTTCCTGGTTTGCCCGAGCGATGCTGTGATGGGAGCGATCAAGAGGCCTCGATGCTCACACCACTAGGAAAAGAAGGGCATATTGACATGTGTTGAAACGTGCACAAAGCTTACAGATTTGGGTTCAGAACCCTGATGAAATGCATATATATGTATGTATGTATGTGCTCGCAAAAAGTGTTATTTGGCCTTTTTTTGCTAGCGCACAAGGGCAGATGGGGGTTGTGAGACGTCATTGTGGCCCCCAATTCAATTTAGTTATCAATACAATTCAGTAAATATTGCTTTAAGTGAACATCAAAATGCAAGGAGGTAGCTGTGGGCTCCTTTTTTGCACCAGGAAAAGCAATGCCAACGATGTGCTCATTGAAATTCGATATACTGTATCAACAAATATAGAATCCACCTATTAAATTTTTCTTTCAAAAGACACTAAAACGAGACCGTAAATTATTATCCATTCAACATTAAAATAAATGCATGGTCTATTCGCCCCAGCATTTTGCGACTTCGCGTATAAATAAATATCACACATAAATTTTGGGCTTCTTTACTATTTAAAATACTTATTAATTCCTCCTTGATAGTTCAAGTGGGACTTGAGCTGGCCAACTCTTGTCAACGAACTGAAAGCTTGGACTCGCAATGATTTCAGAAGTTCAAGTCCTGCATCCAACATCAACCATTCCTTCCAATCCATCACGAGATGTGGCTGACATCCTTGCCACCATTCCGCATTGGTTCCGCGTTGGATCTCTCCAGTGCGTACATGCAGGTATGCCTTGCCCCTCGTTTGTGGCGGGGAGTAGGGTTGGCAGTAGCGTGCCGGTCTTGAGTACATGTGTCTGCCGTTTGGATATTCGACCAGCCCGTACGTCAGTTTCGAACAAATTGTCCACGACGTAAGCAACAGGCTTCTGTGGTCGAGGGTTGTGATAGATAAGATGCAAGAAGCATCGCCAGTTGATTGACAATAGCTCACCCCACCAACATCTGTGTGCTGACGCTCTTGCATTCAGATACACCCGGCATGCTGTAAGAAACATGTGTCCTATCTTAGAATATGATGCTAACAACATCTCTTACCGTGTAAGGGAAGTCACTATGTCGATTTGGTACGCTTAGCGTCAATTTGACGCTGAGGGGGGTGGGTGGGGTATTCTAGACCTGTGGCGCTAGGATATTATGTAATTGCCGCAAAATCGACATAAGGAGGGAAGGTGCCCAAC
The DNA here is from genome assembly GCA_905146915.1 of Ostreobium quekettii. Taxonomy (NCBI): domain Eukaryota; kingdom Viridiplantae; phylum Chlorophyta; class Ulvophyceae; order Bryopsidales; family Ostreobiaceae; genus Ostreobium; species Ostreobium quekettii. Next base: position 1,913 of record CAJHUC010001667.1, read on the forward strand.
AACACGATTGATAAGTGGCATCGAACCAGTGACATGTTCCTAAGGCTCCAGAAACTGTTTGATTTACAAAGAAGTCCTTAGAATGGATCAATTTGCAGTCATTGAGGCTGCCTGCCTCACCTGTATATGTATATACAGGTGAGGCGGGGAGCCTCAATGACTGCAAATTGATCCATTCTAAGGGCCATTATATATAATGGCGTTTAGAATTGAACTTTTCAACCCACTAAAATCAGCACAACTTTGACTGTTTTACTCCTTAAAAACACGTTGAAATTGAATACCAGTGTTAGGTAATGTCGCTGAGTCACCCTGGCTTGGACATAAGTATTGAGGCTGAGGAGCACTAGGGTGACAGAAGCGTGGGACGTCCCACGTGGTCCCACGTGGAACCGCGTTCCACGCCAGCGTAAAAATGCACCCGCTGCGTGGGATGTCCCACACGGGCCCGCGTTGGGCCCACGTGGGGCTGCAGCCACGCTGTCCCACGTGCACAATCCCCCCCCCCCCAATGTGCGGGGGGCGCCACAAACCCCCACGCCGCCCTACACCCGACGGTTTCCACGCGGGGGAGGTGCCGCAGAGGCCCACGCAGTTCCACACCCCACGATTCCCACGCGCACAATCACGGGTGCTCATGCGACAAAGACTCACGCATGGGGAAATATCACGCGTGGACAACACCCCACGCCGTCCCACGGATTCGCACTAGTGTTTGGGCCTAAGCACTTAGGCCCACATTTTCCCCACCCACGCCGTGGGATCGATGCCTCGCGTGAGTAGGGGCCCCACGCAGGCGATCCGCCACCTCCATGCACCCACGGCGTGGCAGGCCCTCCCACTCCTGAGCAGTTCTCCACGCCCCAGTGCTATCCCACGACTACATTGACGGCGCGGATGCCACGATATTCATGCCCATACGGTAGGAAACTGTTCCCGGGGACTCAGGTGCATGTCCATGCTCGGCGACAAAACCCCAGTTGTGCTGCCGCTCCTCCAGATCCACCATTTCCATGAACTGGCGCGTGAGCACGCCGCGGCTGATGAGCATGTTCACGTACTACCGGGAAAGGCCAACTTCCCTCCGCCGGCGGCAGCGGGGCCATGCTGGACACAGCCGGCTCGGGTGTGAGGGCATGGGCCCGCGTGGGGCTGGTTGTGGCCGGCCCGGTCTAGGCACGGTCACTCAGGGGCGGGTGATTCGCTGGCAAGGGTCTGAGAGCGGGGCCGAGCTGTTGCCCGCCCAGACGTTATGCGCCCACGGAATTGTGAACCTACGGAAGCCCAGTGCAATTGTGCATATGGCACAGGGCATCCTGCATTGGCTGCCGTTGTAATTGTATGGTTCCTATACGCCGGCCGACTTCTACCCGGGCGTATCGACGTGGGCCTCCCCCTGTCGAGGTGCGCTTCCTGACCAACGTGCAAGATGCTCGAAGTAAGGCTCAGCCGAGCTATTCGAACAAAGAAGCGACAGTCGACGTCTCGTATCAACAGGGACACAGAGGTCTGACTGAATCGATTTGGACGCGATTGAATTGTCAGAACAACATATCCCAGCGTGCCGCATATCCATATACACAGCGAGAGCACCCTGGACCAGCCCACGGCCCCCACGGGCCCCCGCGCCGCGCCGCAGCTCCCCACGGTGCTCCGCGCTTGCTCCAAGGCTGCACCCGCCACAGGCACCCCAACCGGCTGTCTCCGGCCTTTCTGGCTTGATGCGCTGTGTAATGCCCAACGTCTGGCAGTGATCTTAGCAATCGTGTAGGTGTCGCGCCCTGCCACCGCAGCTAAGCAGGGGATGGAGAGGTTCAAGGAGCCTGGCCAGGACTTGGTGATCATGGGCACCGGCCTTGAGCATAAGTAAGCGGTTTGTTCGGGGAGACACGCGTGATGTCGGAGGCCATGCTGGTGCACCTCGTTTGTGTCTTCAGTGACAGCAGCATTGGCCAATGGCCTCCTTCGGGGCCAAGTCCCAAAGACATTGTAGAGATGAGCGTGACTGCAAGTTTGATGGCTTGGACAGTTGCCCATGGTTGCAGTGAGTTGACGGCAGTATGTGGCATTACCAAGCCATTAGTCAACTGCTTCCTCAGCATGTTATTCCAGGAACAGTATTCCACAGAAGGTGCTCATTGCTTCATGAATGAAATCACTTAGTTTTCAATCAGATAATAACGGGAAAACCTGTTTGAGCTTCAGTTCTTGTGGCGGCTGCTATTGCTATTCATCTTGATCTCATTCCCATGTATTTGGCCACCAGGTTGTTGCTGTGATTACCACTGACCTGCATGGCCAAGCCAAGGTCAGCAGTGCCTTGAGCACCATGTCAGCGATGGAAAATCCAGTTTTCTTCATTGGGACATGTGTAACTCTACTGCCCTGCCCCTAACATGATAATCATGTGTGGGGCGGTGAAGTAAATGCGTGGACATTTTGCCTTTTGGGGGTTGGTGGTCCAGCTTTGCACTTTACATGCTGTAGTGGCCTACGTTCAAAAGCCAGGGGTGGTCACAGTGGTGCGCAAGGATTCGCAGATGGGCTGTGTGCTCCTTTCATATGTGTTAAAGCTAGTCTGGAAATCTGTGCGATCAGTCCGGCAAGTGGCAGAAAAGATAGTCTGGCCCTTCTGGCTCATGACTAAGTAGGATGCACCACACTTGGCTAACAATGTGCCTAAGTGTTGGTTGGCAAGCATATAGCCATGGCTTCTATCCGAGCATTGTTTGCCCAGTGCATAACTGTTGCATTTCTGGTTTGTGGATTGCTAATCATAGAACACGTGAAATGGACAATCATCTCATTGATGGCGATTGCGATAAAGTTATGTCGGCGAACTCAAGTCAGCAAATACCGCAGCTTAATGAATAGCTGGTTGTGCAGACGCAGAATATTCACGAGGGCCTGGAACATACCAATACCTAAAGGTAACAATCGACAGGCAATGCTGAGCTGCTGCTCCTGGCAGCTGCTTTGTGTTTTCGGTGAAACTGGTGTAGTTGTAGCCTAGGTTGACACCGTGCATTGTCGGTTGTAAGCATGACAGCTTGGTGTTGAGATGTGGACCATCTGGCAATATCCTCCAGCCACATCTCCTGATTTTGTGTTGTTGTACTGTGCTGCAGAAATCATATTAAGTGGGAATGCTCTTGCGTCCAGAGTTTCGTGGTGGGCAGGTGAGGTCTGGCGGCACACTCTGTTGTGGGAAATTTGAATTTATCTGGCACTGACAACTTATGTCTTTAACTTGTATTGTAATAGCATTGATGTGGTGTACCAGTTGTGACGTTTATATGTGTACTTGCTATTTGTGCTATATGATATCCTATGCTGTTGTATGCTCTTTTTTATACAAGAAGGGGCATGCAGCCAATTGTTGCTATGCCAAGAAAAGGAGATGTCCTGTCAAGAGCAGCATTGCACATATTGTGGGTAGGCAGTAGCTGGCCAGTACTAATCGTGATTGGCCACAAGGTACACTGTCACACCAGAGGCAACATGTTCATGCTGACCTGACATTGGCTCTCAACATGTTCAGTGTTGTGTTAGCATTGTTCAGGATAACAATGTGGCTCTGCTTGGGTTAAGGAATGCAAGCTTGGGGCATCAGATTAATGCTGCCTAGCAATGGCTGTCCACAAGATCAGCTGTGCCGATTGGCTTCCTCAGCCAATCAAATCTGCAGATTTTGCCAGCAGCTGATTGCAAGGACACAGATATAATGACCACAGAATAGTGCTGTCAGGAACCAGCCACTTCTAATAGGAGCTTTAGTTGTTAGTCATCTATAGCGAAAGGCAGTATGGGCGGCAGATTGAGCCATCAAAGTTTTGGTTCCACGTCGTGGAATCCACGTGGATTCATCGTGCACAATGATAGCAGATCTGTCGCTATCATTGTCTTACTGCATGAATTGTCGCTCTGGGACAACAATCGATGGAAGCTATTCTATAGATATGGTGGAAGATTCCATTGGGGATGGCTTACAAGGGCTTTGGTGATATATGCGTAGGGTCTGAGAGGTTGCAACCTCCCAATTGGGGCGATGTTCCCCTACCTAGGTCGGCACAAGGTGATCTTAATCTTGGACACTCACAGCTTGGAATACGAGACTAGGACCCTTTATTCCCGCAAGTCATCCTTGCGAGGCAATATGCAATGATGCATAAGTATTGCATTCCTAATTGTTGCTCAGATGGAGACACATTGATCACACATAGCTCACCCAATCATTTCAAGTTCACTGTGCTCAATGCACACAAGGAATCTGATGCCCATCATCCCACAACGACTTACTTCGAAATGGAGAGTTGGCAAGAGCTGGAGTTTCCTGTTGGTGCCTGTGCACCCTGAAATCCAATGCCCACAACATACTCCATGTGGTTAGGGAGAGAGAACAATGCATCAATGAGGTCAGCGCATATGGTATGTCGCCCTAACTTCCATCCCACATTGAAAGGCGTTCTCGCCCTCTTCAAGGTCACTCGCAATGCACGCCTTGGCCGTCAGCTGCTCGACTGGCACAGAGTATGCCTGCTCACACAGGCGTGACGGATCCCGTAGTAGGCTATTCTCATAGCTGACTATGCGAGGCCCGCCAGCCGATGTATCTCAACTGGTGTTCCTGAAGCTGGCCAGACTCCCCCTTGAGGAGGGACTAAGCTTAACGTCAATTTGAAACTGAGCATATCAAATTGACACAGCGTCTTCCCTCAATGGCTGACATGTCTGATGAAAATTTCGATAAGGCGTCATACAATGAGCGAGAGTCGCAAGGGAATCTCGTGGCAATCATGCATTTGCTATATGACAGCTACCCTATTTCAACTTCCGACATCCTAGTCATCCAGCACGCACCACTATTACAGCTGCACCAAAGGGTTGCAACAACCCTACTGTTTCTCAAGCAGCTGGAACTTTTCCAATCTGACCGGAGCAGCAACCCTAATTATAGTTCGCTGCATTCCCTGGCGCAATTTCTTGCCCACAAGACACTACGGACCTGTTGATATTCTGAGAAACATGACGGACACATGTGCAAGCAAAACGTTTTCCCATCACTCGTTCGGTCATTTCTCCGCTCGCCACCCGTCTGAAGCGCACAGAATTAGCCCATCCATTGCACCAATCGGATTGCAATAAACGCTGCACCGGTAACAGAGCACTCGGCGCTCCAAAGCAACAAAACCAGGCTCAGTACCCGGCAAAGCCCACCAGAAGTCAGGTTCAGACCAACGCCACATCGGCCAAGCGTCGCGCGAGATTGAACAGCTGGGCTCAGTTCCAATGCTCCGCATCCCTTCAGCACGGACTTGCATATCAGCCTCGCTGTCGAGCCACCCACAGCTTGCGGCTGTGTGGCAGCATCTGTGGAATGCAGCCCCGCATGGGAGACACCAAGCATTCCCTGCTGCCAGACGCACTCCATGATTCCAACCCTTGCAGTCGCCCATCCTTCGAGTCCCCACCCCCCACCCCACCCCCCAAGCCCCCACCCACAACATCGGCCTCTCTACTCCCCTCTGTGATCTCAATTTCAATAGAAAACCACCACAACCGTGACCAAGGCGCAGCAGTTTGCAGCTTTCGCACGGCCACCATGCATCTGTCCTCCAATCGCCCATTCGAATGGGCATCACCAACATGCGGGCGTGCGGGTTCCGTAGCCTGACGTCATAGCCCTACGCCAGCACTGCTAGCACGACCCCCAGCTCCGCAAGGGGCCAGCTCCTTGCCCAGGCACATGTGGGCCCCATGCCGAAGGCCAGGAACGTGTCCAGCCTGTCGGATCCAGGCTCGAGGAGCCTTCTAACAATGCACCGGCTTCGCTCCACCTGCCGTCGACGTACCGCATGGTGAAGCCAGCGCCAACAAGGACCTGTGAGCCAGTCGCCGTCACACACCGGACGCAATTCGATTGGAAATTAATGACTAAAACCATAAATAAATTCAATATGTTAAAGTCATGATATTAAAATCGTTATGAATTCGACTGGAATAAATTCGGTGGGAAGCAAAATCATGCCATCGTGGGCATTTCTGCCTTATCAGTCTCCTTAATCCACCCAGTCATGTTCCCCCACATGACAAGACAATTAAAGAACTCATGTAAAAGGGGTTCCGTCACCAAAGCACTGCAAACCCGAGGACCATACTTCAGTCGTGCCCCTCTCTTCACGCAATACTTAACGCCACTCTGTTAGCAGCTCAACCCATGAGTCAGCTCCCTGTTCCCGTGCTTCACTCCCTTCACTGCCTCTTCATCCGACAACTAAGCCGAACGCCACTCTCTAGAGCGGGAGAGCGCGTGCGAAACAAGATAAGGAGGGGCACCGAGGGGGGAGCCTAAATCGCCGCCTCCGCTCAGCCCCTCCAAAGCCCGCCAAAACCAAGGGGCCAAGGTTGGCGGCACCATGCTTTTCCCGTACTTTGACCGACCCAGGGTATTAATGGTGCCAGAAACCCAAGGCGCGGGTCTGAACAAGACCTATTCAAAACTGCTGCCGATTTGAATCATCGGCACAGCCCACCCAACGTCGCCCTTGGCATGCCAAAGCCAATGCATTCGAATGCACCATGGACATCACATTCCAGTCCAGCTTATTTTCTAGGGCTGGATGAATGCATGTCCTAAAAGAGAGTGTTCCCCCTTAGGATTTGAAAGGGCTCTTGTTCAATTGAGGGGTAACTTGTTCAATAGCAGGGGCCTACGTTAATGCCAAATATCTTTCTCAAGTCTTGCACCCTGAACCCAAACACAAACCATTGAAAGACTCCAGAAGAAACTTCAGGATGTGTGTATTGTTTGGCAAACAATGTTGATACGATCACCAGCCGCAACCTGACAGTTGGAAAACAGGAAATTATGATGGGTCTGCGGCACTGCTCCATTATTCGGATTGTATTGCCTATGCCAACACATCTGCCATAGACAAGTGTACAGTTCAAATGGGCCTTGCAGTCTAGCCTGCATAGGTACGTGCATTGCCTGGAGCCTGGGTCACTGGGCTGCCCCTTACCACAAAGCAATATAAATTGGGACATGCCATCTTCGGAGAAAGATGGTATGGCAGGATACTCATGGCAAGTATGGGTCACTCAAGACCTTTTAAGTCATGGCTTATTGCGAGTCTGACCCTATCAGCTCCCACATGATGAGTGCAGTTCGTTCCCTTCCTGCTTCCAGAATCTGGTGTGGGCAGAACTCCAATCAGACAATGTCAGTTTTTCTCGTTTGAGTGAAACAAAGTCCAGCACAGTTTCAGGTGGCCATTTCTGGCCCCATGAGGCGATGAGAATTCCGCTTGGTATAAGTGGACTATGGTCGCAGCCACAGCGCGACTCAACTCACATGATGTATGTATCGCCTGGACATATTCAGTTCAGGAGAAATGCAGCAAACCATCCTGGTATTGGTGACACTGCCTTGATGGCAAGGATTGAATGGGCTGCTAAACTTTGGTTTCCATTGCTTTGGCACTTGGGGACAGGGAATGACTGAATGGTGTAGGGACACAGTCTTGGACACTCCCCAGCTGCTACCAAGTTCATTGCTGAGTTGGAAGGTACAATGAGTCCTGCAGAATACAAAGAACCAGTATGTTCCCAGCTTCTCATTGGATGGGGCATTCGATGTGTTTGATGGTGATATGCGCTGATTAGTTCGGTCCAGGATTTTAGCTGTCATGGGGATATAAGGGTTCTGGGCCATAGGCTGGTTTCTGTTATCCTGTGTGCGTTTCTTGGGTACTTCAAATGAACAAATATTCTCATCCCTTGGGAGCAAGCTTGGCACTGCCACTCGTTGTCTAGCACTTTCCACAGAACAATGTTAGGGATATTTGAATTGATTTGTTTTGGGGTGTTGCTCACGTCTTGTTCTTTTGCCCTGCTGTTTGCTGTAAGAAGGAATCAAACAGTGTGGATGCACACATTGCACTCGTCACCTTCACTGTGTCTGGGTGTGAATCGTGTTGATGATGTTGATGAATTGTGAACAACAGCGAAACGAGTCATTCGTCAGAAAATGCGATGGTCGATCAACGAACGAAATCAACTTGGAAGTGAAAGATCGACAAACAATTTCGACAGTCGATGGATGCAATCAACGACTGACTAACAAAATGCAAGGCCAGTGAACAAAATCCATGGAAAGTCGTCCACCAATGTTGCCCAAGATGCCATTGGTCACTCCATTTTCGACGATGCGCACCGTCTCGATTATCTTCCCCTTGTTCTCCCCCAAGCTCTCCTCCAGTTGGTCATCATCCCTGGCCCCACCTCCGATCCACGATCTTCAGGTCCAGCCCAGCCGCTCGATCATTTCACCACAGTGGGAGAACAGGCCGTGCCTGAAGCACAGGACCTTGTTGCCGGGGACAGGGTGTGGGTGAGGGCGGTCTCCCAGCTGTCGGTGACCATGCACGAGAAGAGGAGCTGGGTGGCCTTGGTTGTCTTCAAGATGAGTTAGATGTTTCTGAAGGAGTTGTCCGAAAAGGGGCGCGCAGAATGGGTCTCGGTGGTTCTGACCCAGTGCTTGCATCCCATGGAGCACCTGCTGTGTGTGCTCCACTGTTTCGCTTGCCAAGGGGATTCATGCCCTCCATGTTGTTGCACCTGGACCTGCTGCTGAATTTCTGGACAAACACTGCCCGGGTGGTATTGCTGTGCCCTCATTGTGCCCGATATAGCCTCGTTGCTCCTGGGCCTAAATGTAATTAGCACATGGTTGTGACATCTTGACCTTCTGTGGGTGTTGATGGGACCTGAGACACATTGAAATCCAAGCTTTGGAATGCAATTGTCCCGTAACAAAGCAAAGCCTGTTCACCAGGCTGGCAATGTTGGGTGTTGGTCCCATGCACAAGCGCTTGTTTGTTTTAACATGGTCCATGATTCACTTCCAACCAGCCCAAGGCAGTGCTGGTCAGCCAGAGACAAATCAGTGATAATCGTCACTGCGCCTGACTGGCATTCCTCTGCACAGCCTAACCAGCCAATTCTCAGAAGGAAGGGGCCCAAGACCTCATACTCAACTTAACAAGGAGTACAAGGCCAGATTCGCGTGCGCCCTGCCCACACGGTGCCCTCTGATTAACCCGACGAACGATAATGAGTACATGGAGACAGAAAATGCAGGCAAGGTGAGATTGGGTAGTGCTCTCCAGATTGAGCTGGTTGAAAGGTCAATATTCTCCCACAATTCTGAGTCTGTGTTAAGCGAAAATTAGTGCTACATGGTCTTGGCACATAAGGGGTCCCAAGACACCGCATGTTGGACATTCGTGTACGTGCTCTTGAGCATAAAACCTGTTATAATGTACAGGATTCGTGCCATTTGGGTGCTCCTGAACACTGCACTGCTGAATCCAGACGGAGCAGGTGCTTATGCGATGTTGAGTGCCACACAGTGCACCAGTGCACAAAAGACCTGGCCTCGATGAGCCCACGGGGAAAAAAGTTCCTTGACTGAATCTTCAAGAGTCTATGGGCACCAGCCTGCAGTTGGTGTGCGGACGTGGAATTTTGTGGCAGTTCGTTGCATTTGCTGCTGGACAAAATGCCTAAATTTGGGTCAACCCCCATAACAGTTGGCTATTGTTGCAACGCCTTCAGTTGTGCTGAACCCTATATTCCGCGGAATTCACCGAATCAGTGCGTGCCCCAAGGTGACCCACCCCAGCTGGAACGAACAAATGGTTTCCGTCAGGCAGCGAGTAAGAAATGGCTGAGCCTCTATGCCGGGCACTGGCTCGGGTACGTCCACCGGGCCATCGCCAAGTCAACATTTTAACTGCGCAAAGCCAACATTCAATTCTGCAAATCCAATTCAACGCTGCACAGTCAACAATCAATTTAACGAGTCCTTGCAACGATGTCCTGCCAGGGGCAGCCGCAAGATCCCTCAGCCGAGTTCGGTCTCTCGAGGTGCGTCTCTCAGCGGCCACCAGACAACGTTCGAATTCGACGAATGCAATTCGCATTGGCACCGAATCACAAGATGACTGAGAGTGCTGACACCCCAACAGAAGACAGCGATGGAGTGGAGCACGTCATGGTGGCAGGGTGGCCACAGGACAGAGGGGATTACAACGGGTAGCAATGCAGCGACCTACATTGGGCCAGAGCAGCCACGTGAGCAATGCTCCCAGCCGCCAAAACGCAAGAGAGACACACGACGTCGCACCTGGCAGACACCCACGAGCACCAACGGGCCGTTGGCGCACCTCCTGAACCGGGGCGCCGAGCTGCTGTTGGCGCGGCCACCGCCAGCAGGGGCAGACACCGCAGCGTCGACGCGCCTGTCCCAGACTCACCGAATCCTACGATCTTGTTATTTATTCGGGATGTCCGGAGTTCGCTGGTGGATGGCGGAGGGGAGGGGGTGGGGGGATTGGGAGTAAACCGTGGGGAGAGGCGTCGCAGTGGCTGCAAGTTAGGGTATTTGGTGTGGGGGTGCCGCTCTTGGGGCAGATGTCACGGGGTCGCGTTTCGATGGCAGGAGTGACACCACGTGGCGAGCTCCCTTCGCTTTCGCTTGTCGACTTGTTGTCAGGTACTATACTACCCCAGGGACTAGGCGCTTTTCGACTCGGACAGCGAAAGTCCAATTCCTTGCTTTGATATTAAAAAGATGCGGTGTGCGTGGTGGATATTCAGGAACTCAATGGGCCGACGTGACCCCTTTTACGGGATCCGAATTCTGCTATTTAAAGCGTCGCCCCATCTGCCAAAACACGCATTGGCGCATGCCGCGGAGTGTTGCATCCCGCCGCCCTGTTGCAGCTTGAGCGAAGGTCGAGCGAAGCCGGGGGAGAGTGGCAAACTTCGGACGAGGGAGGGCCATAAGATCCACACGCGCGGCACGCACGCAAGGCAGGTCTCACCCCTCCTGTCGCGACAGAAACCGGAACTTGGGCTCCAGCGAGAGAGTTATGAACAGATGTTTGTGTGTTTGTGGGAACCTGCGGTGAATCTGTGGTATACAGTGTTCGATCGCGCAGGAAGGAGCTTGGGGGAGCGGAGGGGATGGGACCTTAAGTTGAGGTCCAGGTGGGCTGTTCTGATTGACGGTGCGTAGTCCATGGCGATGCGCGTTTGCCATTCGATGCCATTGCCTGCGCCATCGGTCGCCTGCATCGAAGCTGGTTCAGACGCAGAGGCGTTTTCTGGCGACAGATGCGCGTTTGCATTTCGCCAATACAGCGAAGGGGCGCAGGACCATTGTGCTGCGATAACTATTTGAGGCCGTGGCCTTGGCCGGGTCGTTCAAGGAAACCTGGTCGCCGAGCGCAGAGAGCCTTGTGTCGCAAGTCAACGCGCTTGTGCGACATGTGCCGAATCTGTGGTGTGTGGTCTTCGATCGCGCAGGAAGAGGCTTGGGGGAGCGCTAGCGAAGGGTCCTGAAGGGGAGTCCGAGGGCGGCGCTTCTCCGATTGACGGTGCGTGGGCTAAGGGGACGCCTTTTGCGTGTGCCATCCACCGCACGCACCAGTGCTGGTTGTTCTTGCGATTTAGGCTTGTTCGCGCTGTGCTGATGCGGCAAAGTGGCGTAGAGATGGCTTGAAAAGGCTAGGAGAAGGCTGTCGCCGTGGAGGCGCGGAACTGCGCCTCGCCCTACTGACGTTGGCCGCGGTCGCTGACGGCGGCCTGGCCCCCGGCTCCATTTTCCGGCCAAAGGGCCCCGTCGTTCATAGAAGCCAAGTCTGACGGAGCAAAAAGAAGCCTCTGGCGTTGGTCAATGCGCTTAGGGGACCTGTGCTGAGTCTTTAGCGTGTGGTGGTCGACCGCGCAGGGAGGAGCTGGGAGGTTGGGAGGGGGTGGGGGGGGGGTGGGGGGGCCGGCGGCGGCCTGGAGGAAGCGGCTCCGATTGACCATGAGGTGCCCGTTGGAAAGTGGTTGGTTTTCATCGCCTGCGGATTCGGTGACAAACAGATGCGGATTCCGATTCCCTGACCTGTGAAGGTGCCGTACAAGTAGGTAAATTGCGGCGCAGGGGCGTTGAGCAGACGCTTTAGTGGGTCGTGTCCCTCCAGACCTGTGACAGCGGCTCCTGGCTGTCAAAGATATGTGGTTAGCCGCTACCACGGCGACCATCTCAAATCCACCGAGTGCTCTCAATTGACGTGCTCATGTGTCATGCCTTGCCAACATAAGACCCAGCGAAATTCCATGGGAAACTTCGTGGATAACTTGTCCAGCCCCACAGCACATAAAAATAATGAATAGATCTTCCCCAGTTGCCTCCTTGTACCTGCTCTCAGTCTCAACTGCCACCATGGCACCCTTGTGCACTACAACACCAAAATATTGTGACTCCAAGCCAGATAAGTTCAAGGGCTCCAACAAGGTATCCGATAGTTTGCGTTGAGAAGAGTTGCAAAGAGCTCATTAGCCAGCCATCAACCGCCTATCATGGGGGCAGCACAGGGACGAACGACACCTTCGGGTGAATGATAACACTGGGTCATGGTGTTAATGTTGTTCAACTCCCCAGAGAGGGGAGATGGATAACTATGCAGGATGATTGCGTTATCATGGTCCAGTGACGTCATCCTAAAATTTGCATAGATCGGCATACCCTGAATTTTATCGAATTGGTGTTCATCTTTATAATATCGGCTGCAGAATCCCTGCATCTTTACTGTTCTGCATTAAATCACAATATAGGATTATCGACGCCCATGATGGCGATGCTCTTCGTTGCTGTGTTGCGAGGCCTTTTGGACGCGGTAATGTTTCAACTCACAGAAAACTCGAAAAATGTAAGATATAAGGAGCAGTGTGTTATGCCCATCGCTGTTCTTGTTTGACCCATTTCTGGTACCCATGGGGACCTGCTGACCAGTTCGGCTCTGCGGGACCTAACAAAAAGCAAAGAGCCATTGTTGACATAACTGCTGAGCAACATCGCGATCCTCATGGTATTTTGTGTGCCCTTTTTCACAAACGTCAATAGCGGTGCATACTATGGCAATGAAATGGAAGCCTGCACAATTGAATGCGTTCATCAACAACAGCTGACTTTATTGCTGGGATGTTCCCAAGAAAGAGTCCCAGGATAAGTTGCTTTATCGACTTGTATTGGTCGCCTGCAATATACAAGAATCATGCCTCATATTTTCGAGGGCGTGTGTCCATTATTGAGCCTTGTTCCGTCTTTCATCTATTCAGCTTACCCGCTTGCCACCATCTGCAGTGCATACAAATAATAATCAAAGAAAGGGAAAAGAAATTGAAATTCAGGATACACCTCGTTAAATGATAGTGGTACATAATTCCATTATAGGAACAGTGATGCATATCCTGGAATCTTACAAAGCGATGGGGTACCCTGCGTGCGTGCCTAGCTGTCATTTGAATTTCAACTGGTCTTGTTTGGTGCTGGTTTTCAAAATGTGCATCAGTAGAGTGCCCTCCATTGTCCATGTGCGCAACCTCTGCAGTGATCATGCCCTGCAGCAAGGTGGAGTCCGACAATGCAAGGACGTCGTTTGCCTCTCCATTGCATCATTTGAATTGCAAAGCAGTTGCCAAATGTCCACAGCTGGATTTCTATTCTCCAATTGTGTCATGGCTTCTGATTTGCGGCACATGGAGATAAACACTGTTGTTGTAGCATAAACTATTGGAAGAAATCTGTCAATGATTGAATCGAGCGCTGCAATCGCAATGACACACATGTCAGAATTGACATCGAATGTTCCGCTGGGGCTGATGTGTTTTCTTTTGTTGGCTTAAGATGGATCCGCTGGCTGCTGCCGACACCATAATGAATCATGCACAGCGCATATTTGACCTCGTCAAAGCTGCAAGGACCAACATGGAAGAGTGTAAGGCGACAAAGAGCCGAGTGGAACGGCTGCTGGATGTTGCGCAAAGAGTTCGCCAGCATCCTGACCCGCAGCTAGATAAGCAAGTCTGCAATGTTGAGGAGGTAATGTGCAGCGCAAAGAAGGTGGTGGAAAAGTACTCCAAGATGAAAAGGGGCATGCTAAGGAGGGTGGTCCAATTTCTGATGGCTGTGCACATAAAACGCCAATTTGAAAACGCCAACGCATCGTTGGACTCCGTGTTGCAAGGTGGGTGTGGTGTGCATGGATAGAAGGATGCGGCGCGAGGAGACCCTGTTATATCAGTCCATTCCCGTCCACAATTATGGATTGGGATGGCACCCAGCTCTGGAGGCCATACCCATGTAGCCGGGGTTCCTGACAACTGGGCATACAGCATATCCAGCAGTAGCCGGGTAACTGAATACTATCCACTACCCAGGTAATCGTCACATCCAAGTTCCTCCAAGTATAGTAGGGGTCTTTATATTTGCGCCGCCCTCCCCCCCCGGGTGATATGGTCAAAAGGGGGGCGCAATTGACGGCCGGGGCGCTATTGTGTTAAGGGGGCCTCCCTAAGCCGGTGTAAAGGGTACATTGGGCCCCAATATAGGGAGTACCCTAAGCAACTGGTGTAAAGGGTGATATGGCCGCCAGTGTAGGGGGTACAATGCCCGCCAGTGTAGGGGGTATGCTGGCTACCAAGACAAGGGGTACCCTGGCTGCAAGTGTAGGGGATACCCTGGCTGCCGGTATAAGGGGTATCCTGACAGCTAGTGTGGGGGGCATTGTTGCCGCCAATGCAGGGGGTTACTATGGCCACCTGTGTTGAGGGTAACTAAGTTGCCTGTGTAGGTGGCACCCTGGCCACCAGCGTGGGGAGGATGCTATGCCCGGCCTGCCGGGCCCATACTAGCTTTTGGTGCTATCAACTTATTCGCAGCGCCAGAGTGTCAAGCGTCTGGGTCTGTTGTAGTGAGATTAAATATTAAAAGCATGGTGACAAGCCATTCAGAGGGTCAGTAGACTTAAACAAATCACTAAACGAGGGTCACTAAACCGGCCCCATCCCACCCCACCCTGTGCTAGTTTGAGGTCCCACTGCACAATAAAATTGCATACAATACTACAAAAAAAGGGTGGCTATTAGGGGCCAGGGGCTGTTACAAAGGGGCCAGCCACCAAGCGCCGCCCCCACTTGGTTTCTTTGCCTCTGGCCGCTCGTTGTACCCAGTGCTGTCACCAGTCCTTGGGGTCTATATTGAACCCTGGATGTTGGGGTTTTCGCTACCTCTTTACGCATGGTCGGCCCCCTCTATGTATGGATCTAGTGGTCCTGCCGCCTAAGGATAGAGTATTGCAAAACAGCCTGCACCCCAAGCCACAAGGTCCATGTGGTGCATGTCTATAAGCCAAACGGGTGTTACACGGGGTGGCCAGACACCACCCTATTTAACGGGTATCAATTGGTGGGTTTGGGCCCATCTGTCTCACCCATAGATATACATATATAAAGCACAATAGACTAACGATTGTACCATGTCTAGCACACCCGAGCATCGGTCCTTGTATTGATACTCTCACCATATCCTACCCACTTGGCTTGTCCCAAAGTAGCAGGATTTATAGTGGCCATAACTCTATTAATACAAAAGGGTTTAGGACAAAGTGGCCAGAGGTATCCAGAACTTATGACCAATCTATGTATAGGGGCCAATCCCACCAATACTCCGTAATAAAGAATTACTGGTCTCTAATTGCTCTCGTACTATCATTTCCATAGCAGGGGCGCTACATAGAGATCTATATATAGGGACCCTGTGAGTGCTCGTGGTGGAGCGTTGTTTGACTCGCGTGGTGCATGGTTCATGAATGCGACAAGGAGATTAATAATGACAAGACGATAAGGCACTTTAGTGGCAGGGCATGCCACGTGTAGGGCAATCTATGCGCATCCAAAAAAAGTCAATGCCAGGTATAAAATATATTGACCACCCCTATATAACTGTAAATTACTGCAATAACCAGAAAATCGACCAAATGGCCATTCTAGCCCTAAGGCCCCTATCCCATAGTTCAAGGCCCTTAATTGCGCTACCATTTAAAGTACAATATTTACTAATCTCTATATATATGGCCTTAAAGAACCAAAGGAAAAGTCATGGCCAATAGGGCCCTCATAAATTTCCATGACATAATATGTCATAGGGAGGGGATATTATCCCCTCCCATAGCAACACGCTGGTATCCGGTGACCCACACTGGGTCATACCCATCCCCTACACTTTTCCTAACCATACCCTTGCCTACTGACCCTACCCGCAGAAAACAAAAATGCACTAATTGGCAAAGGGAAAAAAAGGGAAAGGGCACGTGCAATGGCTGCTGCAGAATGATCGACCGCCCGACTGGCTCCCAGTTACAAGGCAATGCTCCATTGGAGGGGGAGGGGGAGGGGGAGGGGGAGAGGCAAGTTGTGTGGGGCAATCCATGGGCATGCACGGAGTGGGGCAAGTTGCCTGTGTCATACTCAGAGTCGGTTGTACTGAGTCCTAGGCGTCTCTCGCTATTTGGTGATAACCATATCAATCACACATCTTGAAGAATAGCACCAATGGGCAAGAGGAGAGGGGGGCTAGTGGCGCAACCCGTCAATTGCCTGTTCACCTTGCTGATCCAATCCCCACCCCACCTGGTGATATTTGACCCTAAATATAGCAAACCACCAACTTTTGGGATGCCCATCTATGGGTGGGGTGGCGTGGCACCTTAGGGGGAGTAGTATTTTTGATCGTGCGGTTGCCTGGCCTTAGGTTATGACCTTTTCTAGTTGTCCAGGTGGCATCTTGTCAGCGACCTACTTGCAGCAGTCTTGCATATGCAACATATCAGTGGAGGTCTCTGGGAACTTGATGTGAGTCAACAGTTCTAGCCCCACCAAAACTCCCCCAGCTGGCAGCTTAACATTGGGCACTAGCCACTTGAGCGTTTGGGTGTGCACTTGGCTGGTGACCATACATACGCCCATTGTACCTAGCCATTATATGGGCGCCGCCAATGTAAATACCAAAGGTCAGGTCGGATTGAGCGTATGCTATGCTCAAAGGCAATTATGATGGAATTACTTGGCCACCCCACGATGCAGGACACCAACGGACCTACTAAATCCCAATCTCCCCAAGGTTTTGCTTCCAAACAACAAAATGTAAATTACATAAAATAACCCAAAGCCAAAGAGTCACAACAGCCACCCTATGGTCTGGGCCCATATTGCAAACCCCAAACTTTGGGATTCTTTAAGAAGCGAGCGCCCTCGAAAGCCCATTGTTGGTCTATTAAAAGAGTTTTTGTAACCTCATTAGGTGCCTTAGTAGGTGCGTCTCCAGCACAACGACCAAAAACCACGCCAAGAATGCTTCCTATTGGTTATTACACTAATGTTGGGCAATCCCCTTAATACCTATTGTGTAGGTGCGCTTCCCCCACATCCCCCAACGGTTTGTCAATTGATGGGTGCTATTGCATTGGCCAAAGCTTCCCTTTTGGTCAATAGGAACCAAGTCCCTCCGGATTCTGTTGAGACTACCTGGCAATACAATAATAATATTTTCCCTGAGTGCCCAACCCCCTCATCAAGCGATGAGCTGGTGGGTCATATTGTGCATTTGTCACACACATTCCCTTATTTTCATATGTCATACTCATGTTCAAAGTACTAAACTCAATTCTACTAGTGCTACGTCTCCCTATTGTTTGCAGGGACATACCCTCCTTTTGCGATCCTTAAAATACTTCCTCCATCACAAATTAAATTTTAATTATGAGTTGTGGACCTGGAAAACCCTACCAATCATCTGTGATTTATGCCAAGAACTATCAGAATATTCTAATTCTAGCTCTAAGTATTAAATCCGCATTGTCGTCTTGACCATATATCACTCAGCCGAGCATTCAAAGCGGCTCCAAAACAGCGCATTTTTTGGCCGTGGACCATGCCACATTGCAGCCCCCCCAGTGCGCAAAGTGACACAACTAAGAGTCGTATTTCAGACTGCAGGTTGGAGTAGAGACAGAAAACGGACGGAAGGCCACCAACTCGTCCCAAAAGGCACGATCCAAGATCTTGCCTATCTTTTGCCTTCATCGCAATTCCTCAGATTGTTACCCGGGTATGCAGCATGATCTTTTCAATTCTCATTGCAAACTACTTCCACTATGTCTTGGGACGTCCGCAATTTCCATGCCATACACGAGATGAGCTTTTTTCCCATTGGGCCGTCGATTGCGTTCTAGAACGGCCCACTGATGGTCTCAATTGTTTGGCGCAAAGTCTTGACTCTACGGGCAAGATCTTTGATCAAGCATTTCCAGACATGCTGGCGGCCTGCCATCAGTCTCCATATCTCCACCCCAACCTACAATTTAAATTTCATATCCAACTGTTGTGGCTTTGGACGGTGGGGCCCACAGCAAAATGGCATGGCACAAGGCCTGAAAATTCGCGGCTTTGGAGCCACCATGAAAAACTGGGGTATTTCCAAGAAAGTAGAGTATGTTTAAAATGGCACTTCGGATTGACTACTTATCGGCTTGAATCAAATTCTGGAACACAAAATTAAATTGCAGCATTGTGACAAATTTTGGAGAAATCCTGATATGTTAAGTGGATTTTTCACGGCACAGATCATAACTGCCACTATTGTTTGGGGCATTGGAAATAGTAATCGCTTAGCAGAAATTGAGCTCGTGATACGCCTAAATAACATTCGCAAGGAAACTCGACCCGGTTCCACTGGCCTTGCATTGCTATGTTATTATTCTTATGGACGTATTACTTTACGCACCCTACCTTACTTATTGGGTAGCTAGCTTCATTGTTACCACAATATGTCACATCCCCTGTGACACCATCCCACGAAACAAAAGCGGCCTAATGAGGGGCCTTTCGCATGACAGGTCCTTGTAGTAATTCTTACATTCTGACTCTTGAATATGGATCCTTGTCCAGTTTTCACGGCTTAGCAGCATATCTAATATAGGCCATTCACTTGCAATTCTGGTGGAAACTACTACCTCTATTCCGAAATCCATGTTCGAATTCAAAATTTCCCAAACAGGTATCGAAACATGTTAATCAGAAAAATAGGCCAAGGCAGCTCGAACCCCAAACAAAGAGCTATTCGAAGGGCCTACAAGTGACAAATGGTGCTGCTGCTCTTGTGATGCAAAAAGAAGAGCTGCAACGCGACTTTGCTCTTTGCCAAGACTAGGGCCGAGCATGGCGAGCTTCTATCTTAACTATCACTAGGAGCGCGGTATGCCTTGTTGTCTGGTATGCACTACAAATGCGGCTTGATTCCAAACAGAATCAATAAGATAAACTACTAGAAACACCGTTTCAGGACAATTTAGCAGAAACAAGTATTGTGAAGTACTGAAACCTTTACGAATTTTCATCAAAACAGAGTTCAGAGTTTAGTTTCACACAGGTGTGTCAACAAGTACGGTGTGACGGTTGTGGTGAAAGGCCAAGCGACACTATATCTGTGCAAGGACATCTGCGTAGCAGACTTTCCAAGGTTGGGAAGGCATACACACCAGACAGGGCTCAAGCTGTGGCAACAACGGCCGAATGTTGGAAAGCAGAAAATTGGAAACATGATTCAGCGTACTAAAATGATCAGTGCACAAAAAGCACGACAATAATGACATCAAAACTCTTGAAGGGCTGCAGTAATGCGTATTTCATGATTAAGACAATGTTTTACATGAATTTGCGGAAACTGGTTGGCAGATGTGGGGAAAGGCCAACGCAGCAATGCTTGGAATTGAGGGACCGCATGGAATTGCACAGGTGCAGTTTGGTTAAGGCCATGGATGTCGTGTTTGCCGTGTTTCGTGGTTATGGCCAGTACAATCAAGATCAATGATCTGTGCCTGCAATGTTTGTAGATCGAGCACGACTTTTGGAATGAAGACACTACATTCCGGGTCTCGTTTTCCCTTATTCAAGCACTCTAAGTATTACCCGCCTCTGTAGATCAAATAAATGCACTAGCAATCAACCTCCCGCACTTCCCAGATTCCCTTAACTCCCAATCTACATCTCTTTTTATCCACATCTTCACTCTCGTTGGCTTTTGTGCAGTTGTAGTTACTCGATTGTATCCGCCTATACACGTGTACGTAAGAACAAGCAGAACCCAGTATCCGGCCAGGGTACCTGGGCACCATTCCTAGTTGCGGATATGGGTTGCAATTGTGAGTTCAATGGGTTGGGAGGTACCTTGTCTCTAGGCAACTATCGATGTCAGTTCTATCCACTACTCCCTCTGTTGGAAAAGCCGTGTCGCGTCTGTAGCATGCATGAACAAAGATCAACATATGTGAGCCAGGAAAATCGAGAAAAGCAACTTCGATGCTCCATATAAAGAACTAGCTAAAGAGCCATGTAACGTGCCAAACGATGCTGCTTTTCTCGCAGTACGTTGAGTGCAGCGGAAACATGATTTTACATTTGTCGGGACATAGGATGGAGCATAGCGAGCTTGTTTTTTAATTAAAAAGAGATGCAATGACCTTAGATATTTCTAAGAGAGTGGTATGCTTTGTTGCTTTGGTCTGCACTGAGGATGCGGATCCCAAATAGAATCAATAAGGAAAAGGTCGAGGTCTAATACAGAATGCGGGGTGCCTACAAGATGTGTGCAAAGGCGTGCGTGCAAAGGTTGTGGCCAATGTCCAAGAGACACCTCCGTCTGTGAAACGACATCTACCTGGCAGACTTTCCAAGGTCATGAGAGTCACACACACCAAAAATAAGGCTTAGATTCAGTAAGGAAACGACCAAATGTTGAACAAAAGAGTTTTGGAAAAAACGATTTCGCATGCTGGAAGAGACAATGAGCAAAAAGCGTGGTAAGGTTGATATCAAGAATCTTGAAAGGTTTTAGTGGTGCATATTTGTTGTCTACATTAAATTTCTCCATGAAATTTAGCGCAACGTGTTGGGGTATTTAGAAATAAGATCAATGCAACAATGTGAGGAATGGGGGGCTTGTAAAGAACTGAACAGAGGCAGTTTTGCCAGATCTGTGAGTATCATGTTTAAAACATGATACAGCCACAAAATTTTTGGTGATGAATGATGTATCCAAGACCCACATCACCCCAAAATTGATCAATAAATCATAAAGTGGTGGCGGACTGACTGATTGACTTGATTTTGCAAAGTAATTGCAAGAACTGCAGATGCGACACCACTTTTGGAACATAGGTAATGCAATTTTATGGTGTTCGATAGCTGTGAGTGTTTGATCAAGTACTCGAGCGGACAGATTCCACTTAATCTGGTTTGGGCTTCTACAATTGAGGTAAACTGCAACAATCGGTTTCGGACGTGACGGCCACAGATCGATTGAAAGTATTTCAACAACCGCCAGTGTTGATCATGATCCTGCGCCTAAACAACTTTGTCAGATACTGGATGAAAACTGCCATCAATGGATGTACTACAGCTGCTGTTGTCTGTCGCTGCTGGCATGGCTCTACAGAAATTGCCAAGGTGGCATTGGCGCCATTCTTAACAGAGTTGAATCCATTGAGCGACGGTTATTTGCTGTGCCCAGATCTGAATGCATCTTTGAATGTTGACACTCGCACCACAGTGCTCAATGTGCAAACGACAGTGCAACAAATGCATGAGCAGCTGCAAGGATCGGTGTTGGCGAACCAGATGGATGATTGCGCAAGACAGATGCTTCGACAGCATATGCCAAAATATTATGTGGAGCTGGTTGACGACGTAAAGGCCGTGAAGAGCCTCTTGCACAGCACCAAGGCACCAGTGGTGGCAGTGGTCGGCATGGGAGGAATAGGTATGTACAAGATAGGCAGTGCAATGCTGGAGACCTTCAATCTTCAAGAGTGGCTTGTTGAATGCAAAGGGCTCCTGCCCAACTTCTTTTCTCTTCTCTTTCAAATTGGGGATGGCAAGACTGAAATGAATGGGCTGGTGTTGCCTCCTGAGTTGGCCACTGGGGAGCAACAGAATGCATCAGGCATCAGTGCCAGATTGGCCAGAGGGGTATTGCCGGCCATGAGTACCAGAGGGATCACCCGAATATTGACAGTGTGACTATTACACGGCATCCTGCTGCTCCTTCCTCAGTGGCACAAGCAGACTTTATTTCTTGTAGCCTGTACACGTGTTGTACACACATTGCACATTGTTGAGTTGGGCCACTGAAACTAGCACCTTGCTGTCCCCATCCTAAACAGTAAAGATGGCCAGCCTGGGCAACTACTGCAAGACAATCTGTTTTTGCCACCGACAGCACAGGGTGGCAATGCCCTGCTATGTTGAGAAGCACACAGCCCTACCTGTCACTGGGCGGCACTAAAAAGTGGAGGGAGGGAGCCACTGGCCCCAGATGCTCAGCTGACACCTGCCCTCCTCCGCCATCAGGAGAGCTTATTTGTATTGATTGTTACAGAACTGCACATGCACAATCCATTTCCTGTGCTGGCCTCCCAGCCACTCCTGCAACTGCTGCGATAGCTGTGAGGATTACAGCATCCTACACGGTGTGCACTAAATGTCACTGCATAATCAATGTGCCCCTTTGACGCTTGCCATTATAGCTAACATGTCA
The DNA here is from genome assembly GCA_905146915.1 of Ostreobium quekettii. Taxonomy (NCBI): domain Eukaryota; kingdom Viridiplantae; phylum Chlorophyta; class Ulvophyceae; order Bryopsidales; family Ostreobiaceae; genus Ostreobium; species Ostreobium quekettii. The sequence continues at coordinate 24,402 of CAJHUC010001667.1, forward strand.
GCTTCCTCTCTCTGGAACAGGTAAGGTGTCCTCCCTAATGCGAGGAACCCACTGCCTTTGTACGCTGAATACTGGTTACAGTGGTGGGGAAGCACAGATGGTTGGAACAATACACCACCATACAGTCTGTCCTCTCACCTACCCAGCAAAAGAATACAAAAATTGCTGTCAGGGTGACAAAGCACAACAGTTCATGAATGCGCATCTTTGCTCTTACAGGCAAGACAACCTTGGCCAAAGCGGTTTACAACAAAATGTCCACTTTGAATGAATTCAAGCTTGGCTGGGTTACAGTTGGAAAAGGGGCAAATTTTGCACTATGCCTGAAGCAGATATGGAGGCAGTTGGTGCCTTCTAATGAGGAACCACAGTGCTCACATGTAGATGATCTCAAGATGGAGCTTCTCTGCAAGCTGGAGAAAGAATGTGTCCTACTGTTTCTGGATGACATATGGTCCATTGGTGACTTGGAGAAGCTAAGAGTCACAGCAACAAATAGCAGCAGCAAGCTGCTGGTGACGACAAGAGATGTGGAGGTTGCAAGAAGGGTGGATGCAGAAGTTTACAGTGTTGATGTACTAGCCAAGGATCTGTGTATGGAGCTCTTCTGCAGAAGCGCTTTTGGCGAGCGCCAAATCCCAGGGAACAAGAGGGAATATGGGATGGTCGTCGATGACATGGTCAAGGAGTGTGCACAGCTTCCACTGGCACTGCAGGTTGTCGGCTCTATGGCAAAAGGGTACCTTGGATTGGAACAATGGAGGTCTGGTGCCAAGAAATTGCAGCATTCCAAGTCTTTGGGCAAAGCATATGACTGCGATTTGTTGTCTGTCCTTCAGACAAGCTATGACGAATTGGATGATGCGCAGAAGAGCTTCTTTTTTTGTCTGGTTGGCCACCCTGAGGGTGCCCGTGTGAGAGCGTCTGACTTGGTTGAGCAGTGGGCTGCTTGCCAGTGTGCTATCCATCATGGTTCAGATACCGATGATGTGATGCTTGAAGGCTACGCAGTGTGCCAAAAGTTGGTGGATCGCTCCCTCTTTCTGCAAGAAGGATTGGGTCCGCTCTGTGAAACTTTTTGTTATCTGCACGACGTGGTGTGGGAATTGGGTTTGCATCTGGCATCCGCAGATGGGGATTTGAAGCAACGTGAGAGGTTGCTGTTTCCCAATTGCCATCTCCTGAGGAACTGCGCTGTTGAAGCAAGAGAAATGTCAGTATGTGGCGGCTCTTTGCAATGCTGGCCGGAGGGTCTCAGGGCACCCTTGCTGGTGAGCTATGTTGCCAGAGATTCAGCTTTAGTAGAGATGCCCCCGGGCCTGTATTTATCCGAGCGTTTGAGGATGCTTGACTTGTCCAATTCCGCCATTCAAAACATCGATGCAAGCATCAAGCACCTGGTAATGTTGGAGGTTTTAAGGGTCGATGGATGCACTGAAATGAGAGAATTACCTGGAGAGCTGGCCGAGTTAACGCAGCTAGTGGTTTTGTCAGCTCGGGGATGCCTCAAAATGCGGTCCTTGCCAGTTTCGATTGGAAAGTTGGCGAATTTAAGGGCACTGTACATTGGCATTGGAATGCTGGAGTCGCTTCCACCCACAGTAACGCACTTGACAAAATTGACGAAGCTTGATTTGGCTGGTTGCTGGGGCTTGGCACAACTTCCTGAGAGTATTGGATCTCTCATCCAGCTTGAGACCCTGAATCTGAAGGAATGCTCTGACTTGGCAGAACTTCCTGAAAGTGTTGGGTTGCTCAGCCAGCTTCATACCATGGACTTGGAGGGCTGCAAGACCTTGGCACAACTTCCTGAGAATGATGGGTCTCTCAGACAGCTCCGGACCCTGAATTTGAGTCATTGCTTCTCTTTGGCACAACTTTGTGACAGTTTTGGCTCTCTTGTCCAGCTTTGCACTCTGAATTTGGCAGGTTGCAATAACTTGGCACAACTCCCTGAGAATTTTGGCTCACTTAGCCAGCTTCAAGCCCTGAACTTGGGAGGTTGCGATGTTTTGGAAACACTTCCTGAGAGTTTCGGGTCTCTCAATCAGCTTCAGGCTCTGAATTTGGCAGACTGCAAGTCCTTATCACAACTTCCTGAGAGTTTTGGGTCCCTCAGCCAGATTCAGACTCTGAATTTGGGACGTTGCCATGGCTTGGAACAACTTCCCAAGAGCTTTGGGTCTCTCAGCCGGCTTTGGACCCTGGATTTAAGTTTTTGCTGGAAATTGGCACAACTCCCTGATAGCATTGGGTCTCTCAGCCAACTCCAGTCACTGGATCTGAGTGATTCGTACGCCTTGGTGCAACTTCCTGAGAGTCTGGGATCTCTTGGACAGCTTAGGATGCTGAAGTTGTATGATTGCATCAGCTTGGCTCAGCTTCCTGAGAGCGTTGGGTCTCTCAGCGAGCTTCGGACGCTAGATTTGAGGTATTGTTGTGCCTTGACACAACTTCCTGAGAGCACTGGGTCTCTCAGCAAGCTTGAGACCCTGGATTTGGAGTTTTGCACACGCTTAACCCGACTTCCTGGGAGTGTTGCGTCTCTTCAGACCCTGAGCTTGAAAGGTTGGAATGGTTTGGTACCAGTTCCAGGGAGCTTGGATCACATGCAACGTGCTGGAATTCAGGTTTTGAAACCCTAGTACAAGCTTTCGTGAGAACATAGTTGTTTGCAGATTGTAAGGTGTTTCTTGAGTCTCAGAACTTCAAGTTATGCTGCAAGCAGGGTGGTGGGTTACGAACAGAACTGCCGTAGTCCTTCGCTCGTTATAGTTTGGAGCAATGTTGCAAGTCGCATCCGAGGAAATGAACAGTGCGTAGATCTGAGCAATCAACACCAAGCTTGTGCAAACTTAAGTTTGACGCAAAGGATGTGGTAGACATTAGTTCCATGCCGTTAAAACGCTCAAACTGCCCATATTTTGACAAAAGCAGGCAAGCCTCGGCCAGATATGGCACAAGTCGAGATACAATACTATGCACCCTTGTGATAATGCCAATCTTTGCAAATTTGTGACTGATCCCCTATTGTACATTATGGCCTCTCTGCGTTGCCATAGGCAAATGTGTGCGTGCAAATATCAATATGCAAATAGTCACCTGGTCAAAAGGTGCAAACGCCAAACAATGCGCGAAATGTGGATAGCGATGTGCACAAATACTTGAACAATGCAAAAAGCAACAGCACAACCTAGCAGACATGAGAACAACATCTATTCATGGCATTGGCACACAACGGTTTTAGGCCTGGCCAGCGCTGCCCTTTGGCCATTATGCTGGCCCCTTCCAGACGTCATTTGTTGCCAGTTTTCATTTGATTTTCTGGGGCATCAGATCTTGCAATACACCATCAGGCTGGTGAGTCATGACTGGGGGCGTTATTTTATGTAAGAGCAGTTTCGGCGTCCAGAACCATCCCCTTGCACTCCAGCACCATATACCTCATTTTTTACTGTAGATTCTTGGGCTAATTGTCTTCCGCCATCAGGTCAGACAGCCCCAGATGGCCTTTCTCCGACCAAGGAATGGCTGATTAGGCTGTCCCAATCTGCCCACTGAGCCTGTGCCCCTCAAGCCTATGATCTCCCAGAATTTTCAGTGAATCCAATCAGTCTGGGGAACTGAATGAGAACACAGGGTGGCATCTCACATCCAACCCTTCTCTCCCTAACCTTACATCACCCTCGTTCTCATTCATAAGGCTTGCAGCTGTCGGCTAATAACCCGTTTTGAGATTCTTTTCTCTTTGTTTTCTTTTCCTTTTACATTAGCAGCGGTGGCTTACTTGGGCCGTCCGTGTATTAATACAGTATTGTACGCAGCACATATGGTGGATGCCCTTCCTATGCCAATTACATTAGTGATCCACCCAGTGAAAACTGTGGTCATTATATGGCATCACGGACACTACCTGAATAGCACCGCATGTTGAAAACCATCATTAAAGGTTGAGGAGCAATAGCCCCCAATGGCACCCCAATGCTAGTTGATGCTAAGCGGTCCTATTGGGCGCCGAGTAGCACAGCTCAAAGCCAAAAAGCACATCAGAATAGAACGTGGTGCTATTTGCATGAAACATTGCAGTGGTGTCCTCATGTCATTGGCATATCAATAGCACCCAGTGCTCACGTGGGAGGAAGTGGGAACTGGGGGTTGGCGCGCTAGGAGCGGCACGTGTTTCACAGTGCCATGGCGCGCGGCAGCCCCATGGGGCAGGGGTATAGGAGGTGCCCGCTAAGTCAGATTACGGAGGTAGGGAGTTGAATCCAGACAAGGGATGCTCCTTATATCACAGCCACCACATTTTTTGCTTGATGGAATCCTCCCCCGCCCAACACGCACACTGGCCACTAGCTCTTGTTACTGTGCATTAAACACAGCCTCATCTACGGTATGCACAAACCGCACGACCCCAACGACCGTCATACATAAGTTTCACATAAATTTGCGATACTAATTAAAGCACAAATTGGCAATATTGTACACGTCATGTAATCGTAGAAACCGTGCTCGATCTCGAGAGGATGGGGGGCTGCAGACTTGTTATTTATGCCACAAACACAGATCGTATTTATGCCTTTATGCATAAAAATTGTATTCACGCTTTTACGCATAAAAATGTTTTTATGTTTTTATGCGTAAAAATGCATAAAAAATACGTAAACACAACGTAAAAACAGCCCGTGTACATAAGGACAGTACATACAACTTTTGGGACTCTGAGGAATCGTATCCAGACGCACAGGAATGGGCAGAAAACGAATTTGTTCCACTTCACCGTGGCCCTTGGTGAGTGGGAAGTGAATGCTGTGTTGCAGGCGCCCAAGGGGGCAGAGTACTGACCACTGTACGCAACTTCCATCATGCAACCTGGATGTTACAAAAATAAACATTGCTCATGCAACCATGCTCGCTCCAGTAGTGCACATGTGCGCACACTCAAGTTTGCTGCAATTCGTGTGCCAAATCGCAGGAAGCTTGCAAGTTTGGCACCATAAACCCCAAACCACCCATCCACAACTACTTTCTTATGAGCAACAGCGAGTGCCAAAGCTGCGCTCAAAGCTGCACGCCCGGGCATTCTTGGGGCCCCAAGAACGTCAGCACACCTTTCTGATGTGAAAGGTCACACCAATCGACCCATTGGGTCGATCGATACAAACAGAATTTGAACTTTCCCTGCGCCCCCACCCCACCCCATCCACACCACCACCCCCCAACGCCACTCGCTTCCAATCGGCGGCCAAGGAGGCGCCTCCAAGCGCTGCAGCGAGGGTGCCAAGCCTCTCTGAAGTGAACGACCACGGCAATCGATCCTTTGGGTCAATCGCAGCGGACGCAGTTTTCACATTTGAACACGCCCCCGCCCGCCGGCCTGCCCCCCACCCCCACTCCAACAACTCCTAACCATGCTACTCGTCCTAGTCTATGGCTGAGAGGTACTCTGGAGCGGCCGCCCAGCTTGCTCGAGATGAACATCGCAGGGAGCGACCGGTTGCATCGATCGCCATGAACAGGTTTGTTCGAATTGGCTTCCCCCCCAACCCCTACATCTCACCCCAGTCCCCCCTTCCAGACGCTACTCGGGCCAAGGCCGTAGGCGGTGGCAATGCCACAGCCGTCCACTCACCCGAGACCCTCCTGGTTGACGTAGCCTGTTGAACCTTCCCCCCCTCCCCAGTCCCTGGTAAAGGTTACGCACAGCCCCTGTCGAGGGTTTCTCCACCCATGCCTTGTAACGCAGATGCCATGGCGGCTGCATGCGTAACGCGAAAAAGTGACCAAGCACACACGGTGCATGGCACCAGAAGTGTCCCAGACCCCCTCCTCCCCTTATCGTGCGCAATCCCACCATACCGCGGGCGCCAGCGGAGGAAACCCGGAGGCCTGGGTGCCGCCCACGGCATGCGGCGACCACGCACCGCACGCAGGTCAAGCCCGGGGGGGGATGGATTGTGAGTAGGCGGTCGGCGGCCAAGCCGCGCGCCAGGCGCCGGTCAAGGAAGCCAGGGGGAAGGGGCGTCTGTGGCCGGTCGGCGGCCATGCTGCACGCTGCGTCGCTCGCGCGCAGCGCGCCGGTCAAAGAAGCTGCGTGATGGGGGGGCGTGTGCATGGTCGGCGTCCACCCCGTGTGGCACCCGTCTGCCGCGCGTGGGTGTGGGGCCATACGGCATGGGAGGGTCACCATAGACGTTGCCGCGCACATGACGCATGGCAACGGAGGTGTCCCGGACCCCCCCCCCCCCCCCATAGTCATGCCTAAGCCCAAGGTAACGGGCTCTATGCGCCACCACAGGAAACCCGGGGGAAGCCAGCGGGAGGCTGGTTGGCGCCCACGGTGCGCCGCTGGACCGCCTCATCCCAACGTCGCATGTGCTTCGCAAACCTCCTTCCATGGCGTTTATTAAACGACTTTAATGAGCCTTGATGCGATGTGCAACGCGCGACATAGACCCGTTATGTGCACACCCTCGTGCGCCACGCACTGGTCCACGAAGTGTGGGGATGCCATCTCCACACCCATTGGGTGTGAATACACGGTCGACCCCATGCCACACGCGGTGCAAGGCGCAAGGAAGCCTGGGGATGGGTGGCATGTGGCCAGCCAGCATCCGAGCCGCGTGCCACCCGCGCGGCATGTGGAAGTAGGAAGCCCGGGAAGGGGGCGGTGTGTGCGCACCGGTCGGTCGGCAGCGTGCAGTCAGCGGCCAGCGGTCGGCCAAAATCACGAGTTTGCTGTACAAAGCTCCGCTCGTTTTGCACACTCGCAACGAGCCATGAAAATTGTAAAAACAACCGCCAAAATAGCTTCTTTTGCAAATTTACATTTTCAGGCGTGAAAACGTAAACGTAGACGTGAATAACAAGCCTGGGGCGCTGGGAGCAATACAAGACAGGTGGCGGTCTTTGGGCGCCCCTCAAGTCGTGAGACCACTAGCATATCAAGAAAGCCCACTAGCACACCCCAACAGAGCGAATGCCTTGGCTCTCGCTGAAACTCGTGGCAAAACTCCAACGTGGCAAGACTCCAACAGACCCCTTCGCCCACTTTGAAACTCATACAGCAGGCCAGAGAGTTCAAACCGCATTGAAGACAGGCTGCCAGAAATATGCATAGCTGCCGATACTACCCGGAATGCCCTGCGCATGCAAAGAGACTTTCAAAGCCTCCCTAATTAAAAAGCCATGAACTAACCGTCTGTTGTATATACCAGTCGAGCTCAAACCTCCCCCATCGCAGTGGTCAACATCCCATCAACACAAGGGCAGCCACTTCAGGCCATCTACAAAAGTGAGCAACATCATTCTGACCGACAGTTGTCCCTTCCTCAAATGCCCGAGGATGGTCACCAATCCACCTCTCAATCGCCGCGAGACCGCAACTGTGCCAACTTCCTCAGAAACGCCGCACGTTCTTCCAGCGATGTAATAAATAACCGAAGATCGAATTGCCAGGCCTACCAGAAAATCAGGGCTCGACAAAAATACCTATGGTGTAGCCATTTTTGAGCTCGTGCCGCCAGGATTCTTCTCAGAACTCTGCCTCTCGTATCGCATGAATTCACACTATCATCGTGCATCCCAAACACAGAAGCTCTTAGGTAAAGGAAGCAATACCAAATTTCCTTTTCAGGCGAACGAGCGCCGCACTGCACAACATCAGGGGCTGCACCCGCACCGCATCAGCCATGCCTGCTGAGCACAGTCACCACAGCTGCCGCCACACTCACACCGCCACGGTGCATTTCTAAACTCTTTCATATTCTTAGAGAGCCGAAGCCTGACCCAATCAATGCTAAGGCTTCAGTCAGCTCTGTGTTGCGGAGAGCTTTTGCACCATGGCCACACACCCGTCCGCGGAGTGCGGGGTGGGAAACATGTCCACCGGGGCGTCGGGGTCCTTGAGTGTGACCTCGTAGTCCCGCGCCAGCAGCGCCAGCATGACCCTCGTCTCAATGAGCGCCAGCTCCTTGCCCAGACACATGTGGGCCCCCATGCCGAACGGGTAGAACGCGGCAAACTTGTCGGCTCCCGGCTCCAGGAAGCGCTCGGGTCGGAACGTGGCCGGGTCGCTCCAAGTTTTGTCCAGGTGCCGCATAGTGAAGCTGGCGCCGAAAAAGACCTGCGCAGCATCGCTCACACGAATCTAGTGGGAGTCTGAAAGAGGTCATGCGGATGCAGAGTAGAAGACTCACACGTGAGAGCACACGACATGCATGCATTAACCCAATGCCAGTTGGTCGCTCCGGTGGTGTTTGGCTGGCTGCAAGCGACGTGTTTTCTGCAGTGCACATGGAAAATCAATGCAAAGATGTGTACATGGGCCACTTGCTGCCAGGAAACAATTGGCAAAACAAGCATTTTCCACACCGCTGAAACAATTACGGTATTCTACTGGGGTTTCCACGTGGAGCTTTGCAAAGCCAACTTGTCTGTGAAGCACTCGCCTGCCAGTCTTTCGGAATTCGGAAGCCTTCTAGCTCAAAGCTCTCTGCGGCGTACTTCACCATGAACTGCAACGACGGCATTGACCTAAGAGCCTCTTTCACGACGACCTCCGTGTACGGCATTGCCGCCAAGGACTCAGGGTGATTTGTTCACCAAACGACTCCATCACTTGCCTCTGCTCCTCGCGCAGTTGGTCCCAAAGCTGTGCACATCATCGTCGTTAATTCCATCGACTTCATTTGTCAGAAAATGACAAAACACAGCCCATGCACCTGATAGGCGATGGTGGGCGTGAATACCAAGCAGACTGCGCACATGCACGCAGTTAGCTGTGCCCAGTGGAAACTGGGCGAGAATGATTTGCATCCACGATATTCTCGCCCCCGAAAAGTTGCGACGCAGACTGCAGCACACATTGCTATTAGGCCCCATGCACGATCGTGGAGCAAGATGTCAAGGAAAGAAAAAAAACCCTTTCTGTGGGAGTGAAGCGTAGATGGCAAACACAATTCAAATCGTTTAGAATGCTGTGCTCAGAGGCGCTGCGCGCTTTCCAGTCCACTTGCCTGTGGGTTACGCGCCAGTCCGTGTAGAATGGTGTCCATTGTCGAGCTGAATGTGTCGTACCCTGGCACCATCCACACCATTTAAACAGATAATCAAGGGCGGAACGTTTGACTCTAAGCGTCATAGTTCGACGCCGTGAATATATCTCACCAGTATGTGTCACCAGCAAGTTTGTTGTGTACCTCGATGAAAAACCTAAAGCTGCTGTGGTGAGCACGCCAGCAGAATTGACCAGTCGGAGGAGGGCCACGTTAAGAAGAAGCTGCATTCAAAACTAATGTTATATATTTCCAACACATTCTCAGCACATTACGGAGAGCTCGTATGTTCACATTTGACGTGCTCAAGGCTACTCTTCATTTTGCTTTTCTTGTGCTTGCTGTCTGTCACCAAATAGATGCCTGAACCGCATCAATCCTTCTGCAATTCAGGTGGCAATTTGCAGCTTGTTCACATATCTAACATGTCGGCTGTTGTAGAAAATTGAGATGATTGTCCTCGATGAATTAACTCAGAACATTTTTGTGGTTGTTAATGATCCCATGGATTTGTCATGGGCCATTCCAAATATACTGGAATTGAAAACAGTTGATGATAACTGAAGTGGATAATTTCCTGCTTTATCTGGGAGCATTCACCAATTTCTGCCCATAGTTTAAGGACAGCTGGGATCAACTTTCGCACTCTTTCAGTATGCAACAACTACATAATACTGACGTCGACCATCAGCGCAACATTATTGAGCGCACACCATTGATTACTATCACTAGTCAAGCATTGTTAGTAGTATTCCGCCCGTGTGGAGCGAGCAAAGTAAAACGCCACTGTAACCTGAAAAGGGAGCCACAACAACGCCGTCAATGTCATCAGTATGTGCGCCCTTTCTTCACAATGCACCAATCATGATTTCCATATGAAACGGTGGAACATGGTAAATGGTAGCGTCTTACCAGCCCACAGGATGAGAATCAAATTGTCCAGGATGACCGGCATTTCAAGCCCATTGCCATCCTCGTCTCTCGCATCCAGGATTTGGCGCATGACTCTGACGCCCGCCCCGTCTTCAGGGCTCCCAGCCTCCATTTCACGTATGGAATCTGCAATGATGTCAAGAAGCTCCTCCCGGCTGTCCATTGCTTTTCCGAAATCCGTGAATGGCAATCTGATGTCCGTTAGGGAATAAATCCCCAATCCCATGGTGATAAGGAGTTCAAGGACCTCGTCCCATGATCTCTGTGACTCCATCCCGAGGACCGCGCTCGCGGTGACCCTCAAGGCGAAACGTTTAAACTGGAGCGCACAGAAACCCTTGAATGCATTTGGAATAACAGAGATGCAGCATTTGAAAGAATACAAACACAGTACATTGTTGAACTTAAATACAGCATTTCACGCCAAATGACAGAGTGTAAATGGAGCACACTATTGAGGTGCATTCTGAATCACACATCTTACGTTCATTTGAATATTTCGATACCGAATTCTGTGGTTGTCGTTTCGCCTCGGCCTCAACGGAAGTACAATACCAAATGGTCAATCGAATGTACGAGTTGCGAAGCGAGTGTAACAGTCTATAGCTTAATTTGGAGGGCTGCAGAATAATGTTGCATAGTGACTGCAATATGCGGTATTTGAGAACATAGTTGAGAATATTTGAGAATACTTGAGAAAACTCAACGAAGCGCGTGCGCTCTTGACCGCGCAATTTCGTTCTATGCTGTTTGTGAGCAGGACACTAGTCACGCGGCATTGGCTGATCTGACAGAGAAGGTATTTCTCATACGATCGCTATCTCGCCGTTACGATATTGGCCTTGCCGGCCATGCCATCGCTCTTCGATCCAACTTGGAAGCTCTGAGATGGAAATTATACCTCTTTATGCATTGGGAAGTATCCCCTGCCCTCGAATTTGGCGCAGGCCTCCTTGGCGGTGTCCAGGATAAATGGAAGGCAGGACATCAAGGTGTCTCTGGAGAACGCCGAGTAGAGTAGCCTTCTCAGGCGATCGTGTTCCGTACCTGCCCTCAGCACCATCGCATTTCGAGTTAGGCTCAGTCGTTTGCGACAAGATCAAAATAATGTAGCTCAAGCAGCTGTTGTGGGGAGAGGACGACGTGACGTGCAAAAGCAGTCCACCAAGGCCTCAGACCAGCGGTGCACTGGAAAGATCAACAAGCCTCAATTGCTGCACAAAACTGCCGCAAGCAAAGATGTGCTCCTGCCTGCTGCGCAGCTTTGCAAACACGGTGCCGTTGCACTCCAAGTGCCTCGCAAATTTTAATCATTCTCCAGTGAATAAAGCAGTGCATGGCAACATGATGGTGTCCAAAAAATAGCGCAATATTATTTATACATCTGCATACACTCACTTGTGGAATGGCCCACAGCTCTCAGCAATAAGCTCTAGTACCGCTGAGCACTAGCATCAAATATCAGTATCAGCAGAAGTACGAGACAATAAATCTTGCGGGAACTCCTTATGCAAGGTCATTTGACTAGCGCTACTTTGCACAAATGCATCATGTGTGTGCGGTGCGTAGGGCAATGTGCTTTGCCATTAATCGTGTGTGCATCGCTGTCGCAGGACGATACCTTGTATTTTACAGGACACATAATTCATCAAGAGACTGCATGTACTACGTACAGTGCAGCCTTGCCCTGATGCTCAGCGTCCGCTCCCCAATACTGACCACAGCCGTGTTACAAAGTCATCGAACGGGTTTCCAATTGTGGACATATACCGCCGCATCGCAAGTGCACACCATAAGGGATCGGCCAGAAAGGCCCAACCCAGTCGCATAGGAACAACAGTCACTCGCCAATGAAGCCAACACAGTAACATTCACCGAATTATTTGAACAAGCACAACATAAAAATACAGGCATATTCAATTGTAATTACAGGAAAAGCTGTAGTCGCATTCGTACCTATATACAGATACGGACATGGATACAGACAAGGATACAACTATGGATACTTGTAAACACATCCGCGTTTGTTCACCTGGCATATCTCAGCTGCAATAGCTGACGCTGATTGGGTAACAGCATTGTGGCACAATACCTATCAACAAAACCCGTCCATCGATGTAGCGAGCTTGTCACTGCATTTTTGGCTGTACGCACCATTGAGAGACAGCATGCTGTTGGGGCCAAACACCTGCAATCCTGGTGTCACCGGTCGTATGGCGATAGTGCCATTTGACTCCAATTTAATGATCTGCACAGCACGCCAATTTTCACAAAACTTCTCCAGTCCATTAACTAACTGTATTTGTTCCAGCATAAAACACCGCATTGCTCACGCTCACAAGCAAAGAAAATTCCAGCGTTTCGTCAATGCGCTGGCTTACTTGCTTGCCATAAAACCGTGTGCCTTTGAATACAGCGCTGCAGGCCTGGAATGTGCCACATTTCTATGGCAGATAAGTGGTGCTCAAGACATTTCCATGGCGAATTTGCAGGCACCATATATGGACATCGACATATTAGATTGACGTACGACGTGACAATATTTGGGGTTTAGCATCAGTACTATGGCAATTAACTTCAGTACATTGTCACAAATCTCTGTTCTGCCACTAATTGAGTTCAAGAGAATACGTGAATCTGCAGTAACTTTCATGAGCCCCGCTGAATGTATATTCCTTCGCAAGTTGCCCCGTTCTCTGCTGCCATCCGTACCCTTCCTATGGCATGAGGAAACTATGGGAGCGTCCTGTAGACAATGGAAACTCTCTTGTAAAGAGCTCGCTTTGCAGTAAGGCGCTTGATTTGTGACGTGTTCCTGGCTTTGCTAAATGCTATGGCTTCTGTGGTCAGAACCGCAACTCTGTTACAGCAGTATCATCACTAAAAATGTGACTTATTGCCATCTGTGGATCATGACACCTGCATCTATCTGTGCTGTCTGCTTCTAAAATACATTAGATGAACACACTGTTGGAAAACGCAATAGGCACCTTACAATTGTCAGCTTGACCATTGCCATTGACCATTGCAATGGCAAAAGATGTCTGAGTCACAAAAACTGTCTTTCAACATCAAGGCAATGTTCCTCTCCTTCAGAGTGGCGCGAATTCTCCTTGTTGTAGAAGATGGTGCACGACAACCTGAACACAGCAGTAACACTGCACAACATGGGGCAGTGTCCCAAGCACGTAAATAAAGCAGCTGCTGCCCACCTTCTTGAGAGCATCCACGCCTGTGACGAAAACGCATTTCCTACCGAATATGCTGGACTTGAATATGTTGCCATGCTTGCCCACGCGCTTCAGAGCAAAGGCAGGCTGGTTCTTGAGGTATTCGATTGACTCACCCAGCACAGGCCATCCGTAGCTCCCTGAAATAAATGCCAAGATCGTTCAGCAGCACCAGCGACAATCTGTGCAGAGAACAACCCCTTTCAGGAGAACAATTTGAGGTTCATGTTCATGGTACACAAGTATTGTGGTACTTTATTGTGTGGGGCACTAACAAGACACAACGCTGTGTGACACCAGCACTGTACCTGCTGCGGATTCCTATACAATGGGTATCGTCCTCCAAACAAGAATTGCGATTTCTGGTCAGAGAAAGATGCAGCAGTCTCTGAACACGACGAGAAACAACAACGAATGGCGTCAACGAACATACGAATGAATGTAAGTTCCCTTGAAAAGGCCCTCGCTGTTATGAACCATGTGCAGCAGTATGCTGGTTTCCTGAATTAGATGCTTGTGTGTTTGCATCATGCTATGGAGATGACAGCAAGTCTCTCGATGAACAATGCATTGCAGCAGCAGGAAACACAAAGAAACCACAAATGTTAGTGTAAGCATCTGAGAAGTCGTGCTGGTTGAGAAAATAAACGAAAGAACAGGGGCATTGAGTGCTCGTATGTGATGTCTATTGTGCAGCCTGGTTTTTGTTTACAGCACTCAGATGCATATTGGCACCTGTGCTCATCAGTTCCCAACCAATAGAAGACAGCTACCATTATCATTAAGCTTTTAAGAGTACCCTGTAAGCATGGTTAAAGCTCTGGTAAAGGCAATGGAATGGAGCTCAATGAGCTGTGCGGTAGCGATGGGTACCCATTCCCACTATTTGGACACTAAGCGTGGCCATCGATGATACCACAGTGATGGTGCTGTGTATCACAGTGATATCGTAGTGATTGTGATGGCATAGAGACAGCCGCGATGACATCAGTTAGTTCAAAATCGCATCGCAGTTGGCATCACAAAAAATGGTGCTTTCTCCCCTGCCACCTGCTGCGCGGCGCCCAACCAGAGCTCCAATCGGGTCTTCCCACTCGGCGGTCCCCACCCTCG
>CAJHUC010001668.1:0-32430 GCA_905146915.1 Ostreobium quekettii
GGGTGCACGCGGAGCATGTACCACTCGCATGGGCGACTGGAGCATGCGCGAATCGAACCAGGTGGACGTGCGCCGACCTCTCCAACCCCAAGATATCGACGGGGAACAGGTTGGTACCATCCTTGGCTGCCAATGTGGTTGCTAGGAGGAATGTCAAAGGACTGCCTGGAGAAGTTCATTCCTTTGGACGCAGTCAACAAGAGGCTCAAATGATTGGAAGACCTCGATGTCAGCTGTGAGAGCGAAAAGGATGGCGTGGAAGTCATTCACGCTCAAGAGGACCATTTCAAATGGGCGCTGGTGGTCGAGAACTGGGAGCATGAGAATGCAGCCAGATTGGCTGTGCGAGATTGGCTTCAAGGTGGCTTTGAACTACAAGTGGACGAAAGCATACCCCCTCTGGAGTGGCCCTTGAGGTGCGCAAGGGCTGGTGCCACAGGGTCGGGGCTGGTGATAGAGCTGCATAACGTTGTGACGTTTGTTGAGTCATATGTGTATTCGTAAGGATTCATTGGATAACGAGATAATAGTAGGATGACATGAGCGGGGCGACATAACATGAAGAAACGTCGTCAGATCAGTATACAGTAAGAGAATTACAACATGGTGATTGAAAAGACAGTTCAAAGCATCATTGGACTTGGATTTTGGGACATTTCAGACAGTTGGGTCGTGGTGTTGCTATGGGAATACGCACTGTGTCGTGTGGGGCTGCGGCATCGGCTGAATCGCTTGAGAAATGGTGCCATGGAGTGCGACTTCGCCAGAAGGAGTGTGGCAGGGTGCAAAAACGGGCGTGAGCTGCGATGATTTGAAGCTGCAAACCATGCATATCAAGAAGCAGATTTGGATATGCGGATTTGGCTGAGTGCCCTGACATTCAATTGCATGTTGACGATGGGTGATGGCACCACACACAAGGATTCAGCTCTGGAATGGCTGGAATCCGTTTGCAAGTCGATTTATGATGAATGGGGCCATTTGGAGCAGCTTACCGATGTGGTCTTGAAGCTTGCACATGCATCAACTAACGAACTGTGCAAGATCTGCTCATCGGAGCTGGATCAGGATGTATATTCTGGCCATGTCATGGCATGCCATCAAAATGTGATCAAATGTGTGGGGGATAACCTAGGCGAGTGGGCGAAGCTGCCTACATCTCCCGGTCAAGAAGTTGGGTACGCGTTGTTTTGGGAGGGCTGAGATAAGGATGATGTAAGGGATAACAAATGGCTATGAGCACTGTGGACAATCAGTCAGTAATGGCGCTGGCTATGAAAAACTGTTGGGCGATGATTTACAAATGTGAAGTATAATGCATTACAAGAGTGCATTGGCGATAGCTTGGAAACACGTATGACAGATGTTTGGAAGATTTGAAATGACATGGAGTGATTTGAACGATGTTTCAACGAGGTCCAATATAGGACACATTTGTTATTTGAAGCACTTGGCTATTTGGGACCCACCTCAATCGAGGTTGGCGAGAATGCATGGGTGCTGGTGTGTGGACCATGAGGTGGCATTGAACAGCTGTGCCGGCTCTATGGCTGCGAGTTTCAGTGAGCAAAAGACCCAAGGGATCCTCCCAAAGGGTTGAGGCTAGTCGTTTGGCCTGGCTGTGCTCGTGCAGTGAGTCGTCATACTTGGCAACTGATTGCGACTGGACTTTTGCATGCGTTTTGCATGTCCAGCCTCCCAGCGAGTCTTCCTGCTGTTTTTTTTTATTGTGGATCGAGTGGCGATCTTTGCTGTGGTACCCATCGTCGGATTGGGTGCCCAAATCGTTGCATTCTGTGTGACGGTTGTGCTCCAAAACGTTTTGATGACCAGTTGATCGACACAGAGTCGTAAGCATCAATTGCAGAAACACCCTGCAGCTCTCTACCGATTGAGCCAAGCGTGTGAAGGGCGAACTCGACGACTTTTGTCCTCTGTGCACTCCAGGTGGTCTGACATGACGTCAGAACCGCCTTACAACAGTCCATTGGCTCCACAGCACCAAACAGATGGGCCTGATGAGAGTAAGCGCCACTGCCACGCCACAGCTGCGCGGCCTCAAGATGTGCTCATTTGGTCGGCTCACCATGCATCAAAGATCCCAAGGAAAAGTTCAAGGTTGCACAGAAACTGAAGACCTTTCGCAGCTGCTCACTACCTACGATTCGAGGAGACAATGCTCGTCGAATAGAAAGACGTGCTCCCTTGTGTGGTTGACTACAACCAGGCATCATGAGCATGAACAGATGGGATCTCTCGGTAATTGCCTTTTTGCACATCGCAGCTTCAACCTCAAACACAGAGCCGTGAATCCAGTTCTGGTGAAAACTGGTGGTTTCAGTGAAACAGCCGCCTGCTCATTGGAATGTGTGTGGACGCATGCCAAATGCCAAGTGCACCACGCGCCAAACAACCGCCTCGCCAAGCGGCGATTAATTTGCAAAGACATGCGCACAACTCGGCAGAAACTGGGACCAAATCGCAGCCGGCTGCGCCACCAAACACGACGAAACCAGTGCCCAAGACCCGCTTCCTGCCAAAGTCCTACCACCACTTTTCGTAACGGATCCTGTTGCCAGGCACCCCAAGTTCCCTCAACCACCCCATCACCCCGTCGCTCATGCCCGGCGGGCCGCACAGGAAGCAGCGCGTCCCGCTGGGGCTGGGCAGGTGCCGGGCAAGGACCGCCCTGGACACGCGCCCCCCACCGCCCGCGCCCCGCGTGACCATGGGCACAAATCTGAAAACCCCATCGGCCCCACTCGCGATCTTCTCCAGCTCATCCCTGAACACCAGCTCCGCCTCGCTGCTGGCGCAGTACAGCAGAGTGCAGGGCACGGGGTCCGGCGCGCCGAGAATGTGGCGCACCATGGACATCAGAGGGCTGATGCCGATCCCCCCGGCCACCAACAGGACCGGCAGAAACTCCGGATTGTCGTACCGAAATGAGCCCCCGACCTTGACGCTCACGACCGCGCCGGGGACGCACTCCCCCGAGTGCACCCAGGCAGCGGGCGGCTCGCCGCTGTTCTTGATCGCGAGCTGAATGGCCCCGGATTGGACCATCAGCCGCGGGGATGAGCATATGGAGAAGCCCCCCACGGCGTCCACGCCCGTGATGAAGAAGTCTACCCACTGGCCGGGGGCGAAGGCGAAGCGCGGATCCGTGACCTTGAGGTCCAGGATGCGGACGCTGGGCGAGGCCTGGCGGACGGCCGTGACGGTGGCGGAGACGGCTGGGCTGGTGGGGCGTCCGTCCGCCTGCGCCTGCGCGGAAGAAGACGGGGAGTAGGACCTGGGAGCGTCGAGGAGGGGGCCGCGTGCGGAGGGGTCGTCGGGGGACTGCATAGCCGCGGTACGACTCGAGGAAGGGTTGTTGCTGCTCGTTTAAGTCCGCGGAGGGGTCGTCGGGGGACTGCATAGCCGCGGTACGACTCGAGGAAGGGTTGTTGCTGCTCGTTTAAGTCCGCGGACGTTTCATTGCGTGCAGTCCAAGGAGGGCTGGTGGCCCTCATGCTGACGACGCATTGCCGTGCATAACTTGCCGATGAACGAACATCGAGATCGTCAGAACCTTGGGAGCGGATCCGTGCTGTTTTCTGTTCACTCTATTTACCACATAGACAGCTCCTTGCGTGCTCCTCCATGCCGCAAGTCCTACGGCGGCTCTACGTGTGCCACGGGTATCATTCCGCCAGCGTGGATTTGTCAAGCGCCATTTTTGGATGGCACATGAACGAGATGATTTTATCACCAGACAAAAGCATTACACATGCCCTCGTTTCACAACAACTCTCACAGGATTTCACAACAACGTACACTGGCCATGGCTCATTATACACTCCATAAAAATTGGTCAAAATAGGAGTTCCCCCACCACAGGATTCGCTGGCCTGAATACCAGCGGCCTAACCAAGCCGACAAACATCACACCGACGATGCCACATTGCTCTGTCGCTCTGGAAGGTCGCTCTGCAACGCACAAAATCCCACAGGACATAAACAGGCAACAGTCCAAGGTCCTTTGGTACAACACTCCAGCCGGGACCCTGCTACAGGGACATGGTCACACTTCAACAACGACAAGCGTGGTTCCCTGCTCAGCAAGCTGAGAGCGCTCCACGGTAATAGCCCTCACAGTCCCTGCGGACGGCGTCGTTATGGCGTACTCCATCTTCATGGCCTCGAGAACAATGACGGTCTGACCGACGTCCACCTTGTCGCCCTCTTTCACCAATATATCCCAAATGTTGCCCATCACGCGTGACAAAACCTGCAACGGAAACACACAGTCAGCTCGTGTGGCTTGCTGGGATTTGCTGGTTAACTACGGGGATCAGTCAAGCGGGGTGCCAGGCGCCACGAGGCGCTTGCAATCGAACAGGAGCCTTCGGCGATGGGCCCGTGCACTCTGGCAACAGTCCAGTGTCCATGCAGAAGCTCGCACAAATTCTTCCAACCCGATGTACCTCACGAATGCAACCGTCATGGAAGCATGGCGCCTGGGCTTCATCACTGCCTTCCACATGGTACTTGTGGCTTCAGGGGTGGTTAACGTGGGGACCGAGCTACGCACGGAACGTCATCAAGAACCAGGCGTCCATGTTTGCAGTCACGCTACATTTGCCCCGTGACCCCCCAATGCCACTACTCAAATAAGCGGGGGCAAGCGGCCGGTGTCAAAACGGAGGGTCGTATTCGAATGGTCTGCACGCAACGTCTGCTTTCCTGCAGCTGATTCCACACATGACTTTCTCACCTTCACATACTTGTCGTCGTCGTCGAAATTGGCAAGATCTGAGGCGCCCATGGACGCCATGGACGATTTGCTCGTCTCCGCTTCGTTCAGCCTCTTCAGGCTCTGGGCATCGAGATCCATTTGGACAGCCATCGCAGCGCGCTGCTTGGCGCGCATGGCGCTGGTCTCCTCCTTAACGCTTTCCACCATTTCGTTGTACTCCTTCATTTTGAACACCTCCTCCTCGATCTTGATTTTGGCTTGGCCAGCGGCGAACTCAAAACGTGCCTGCTCGAGCTCGTCTTCCGTCACCTCATAGAAACGGACCTGCACAATCACCAAGAGTCCTGAGCGAGTAGGTGAGTGAAAATCCTTACAGGCAACGTGAGAAATCGACACATTGGTCACGTCGCGCATCTCTGCTGAACTCAGATAGTCAAACGGCGTCCCTCTGCTGGCAGTCTACAATGACCTCACAATAACCAGCAAGACTTCCACCCCCACACCTAGTCTTGAGGGTGGACTCCAATGCCCCTGGAGGGCTGATTGGTGCCGAATCTGAATCAAGACGCCTTACAAACATTGGGGTGCCGGTCTGCCCTGATGAATTCGCACCAAAGGATTCAATCCGCAGGGCGAACCTGATCAAAGATTTCGAGCAGCCAGGGCTTGGCTGTGTTAAACGGCTCAATGCGTCCAAACGTGTTCCAGATGGGCAGAGTGCGACCAACGAGTTGGTATCCTCCTGCGTGCAGCAGCCACGATGATTGCATGTCAGCAACACTGCCGCCCGCCTGCATTTACTCTGGGGTCCCAGCCCAGTGTTGGTGGGGACATTGATGGCAGTGCTGCCAGCACTTACCATCGTCTGCGCTTGTGGGTAACACATCCACACAGCAAGATGGACACGGAGACATTTTGGATCATCTTCAAGATTGTGCATACCGGCGAATAGTGTTGCCACACAGCGATCCACACAGGTTGCTGCGCCCACACAGGTTGCTGGTGGATTGAACCAAGTCTCTAATAGTATCCAAGCTTGGACAGAGGACCCCCATAAAATCAACATTCAGTTATAACTGCAAAGCAAAATGTATTCATCAAGCACACACAGCAAGATCCTGCGAAACTAAAACGGCCACCGTATTGCAGACCAGCTGCATCTTCACTAAATTCACAACAGTGTTAATTTGCAATTCATGGTTGCCTTTTAGGCCTCATGGCCTATTTCAACTGACATCTATGTATTGTGCCTCCCTGCCAGCACCAATCGTTGCTGCTCCAGCATCTATAGCTGCTGATCCAGCATAATCAATGGCACAAGGGAGGCCGCTTCAGGACTGGAATGAAGATTGACTTGCAATGTACTACTTGTTTGCTGAACACGACCATGCACATACACCTAGCACTCCCGAAAGTAATATTTCCTGCAACAACACAGCATTAACGAACACATTGTGAACATTCTGGTGTGCGAAACTAATCCTGTCTTGACCTACAGTTGCACGCACATTATTTTGCTCACCTTTTGGACAGCTCCAATGACAAAAGGAACTGACAACAACGTGACTTGGTGATGCCTACCTGGAGAGCTCATTGGGTAGATGCACATGTACGACCCGCCAATGCCCACAGCCCCTTCTGGTGTGAATGTCCTTGCCGGGTTGTACTTCGGCACCACAAGCCTGTGCCGGGGGTCAACAGGAACTGCACATGGTGCTCCCAAGTACACATCACCTAGTCCCAGCACCATGTAACTGGCACCCATGACAATGGACTTCACATCATCAGCGCCATCCAGACCATTGTTCCTTGCAACGAAATCAACATTGCTGGGCAGGTACGGTGCATCGTTCCTCACAGACCTACAGAACAGATGAACACAAGGAGCACACGCGGGATCTTAGAAAGCATGAATGCGCACTCAGATTTGTTTTGCTCGGACACAGCACACCCCAAAACAATAAAGGTCCCATATACACCCTGCACAACTCGAATGTCACAACACCATCTCCTGGAGAGCATAAAATTTGATTTAGCATAAGCAAGGTGGCAACCACACAATGTGCTCAGCACTGCTCAAGTCAGAACAAGACATACAACAAGGGAGATCCTCCAGCGCTCAGCATCCTGTGTCACAACATCAGTCTGGTTTTCACCAGTGAAGCCAAAAAGTGCTCACCTGGTGTATTTGTGGATTGCCTCATGGGTCCATTTCTCATTGAACGCCATGGGGAGGTGCAGAACACGGACAGGAAGCTCAAGGTTATGAACATCTGGCAACGCTGATTCTGCCTCATCCAACAGGCTCAGCAGGCTGGAAAGAGGAAGCTTCACCTGGTCGTACTCAATCATGCAGGAGCGCACGCCTGGGTTGGTCTCCACCAGTCCCTCAACCTTGCACACGCAGTAGTTTGAAGGCAACTCGATAGGTTCACAGTGGTCGCACAAAATTGGAGCATAAGTAACACGTCCTTCCACCCACACAAACTCTCAAGTAAATGCCATGACCATGTTTGTGAAGATCAGCTGTTTGGTGCCTCGTGCTGGGCAGGAAGCTGAGGCGGTGTTTTAGGCATTCCGATGTGAACTTTGAAACGTTATCAGTGGAGTTGAAACAAATGAATGCAATTTCCCCCGATATAAGAAGTCGTTGATCATTAAGCAGAAGAATGTTGTACACAGCACAGACAAAAAGGGGTATCACGCTTGAAGTTGCAAAAGTAATCCTGTGTTGAAGACCACAGGATTCTCCACAAAAAGGAGCACTAAACAGACGACCAAACAGCGAATTTCATGCTTGCCATCCCAGAGCAGCCTACCTTGCGGTCTGCAAGCCATTTCTCCAGCATGTGCACCCGCACACGAAGGTTGATATCCAGCTCCATTGGTCCGTACTCCACCAGCACATACCTATCCCCTGCCAGTCTGTACTGAGCACCAGGGTGGCACCATTGGGACAGCCTTTTTAGCACAGCCTTGGCCTCTGGCATTTCAGGAACGTCGAACTCTGCCCCTGAGAGCTCTGCAACGGCATCATCAACTGATGCCTTCCCTTGCGCCACTGAGCAAAGCAGCCGCATCATCAGCTTTCTCTTTCGGCACTTGGAGTATGCAGATTCCAGAGTTGTCTGACACCAGACAACTGCATCATTGGGTCGAACCTACACAACCAAAACGACGACTGTTCACTCCTTGATATGGCAGCCCAGCAGGAAAGTTCTTTGTGTTCCAGCGCAAGCAGCAAATGGCAATTCTAAGCAGCCTCACTCTCCCAACATCTTCATGGACACGCATACTTGTGGCACCACTTTGGCATCTTCCAGATCGAGCAAGCTGCAGGTCTAGGAGGGAACAACTGTGAAAAAGTAAAGCAGCAAGCTGCATGCTCAGACTATTCTGACCTGGCCCATCTTCCAGAGCTCTGTGGAGATAATCGTTGCTGGGCACACAAAGCCTCCCAGGCTGGGGCCATCACACGTCAGCACGATGGGCATGTCTCCCGTATAGTTGATGGTGCCGATGGCATACACATGATCATGCACGTTCGAGGGGTGTGAGCCACCCTCTCCCCCGTCCTTCCTTGCCCAACGTGGCCGGGGTCCTTGAAATCTGACACCCAAGCGGTTGCTGTTGTAATGCACCACATACTGCGTGTTGTAAAGGTCCTTGATATCCTCCTCAACAAAGTAGTCAGGAGCAGCTTGTGGCCCTGGCAGAACCTGCACTTCCCAAGGCTTTCCCAACCCAGGCAATTCAGGCCTCCAGTCAAGGGGCACAGCCACCCCATCACAAAGGCCTGCAGCGACTGGCTGTATGTTGATAGTATCACCAACCCTCAGAGCCCTGCCTTGATGGCCCCCAAGGTTGCCACCAGGAAAGGTGGACTTGCTGCCCAGGTAGTCCGGAACATCAAGACCGCCCCAGACAGCCAAGTACCCTCGAACCCCGTTGTCCCCATCAGTACCCTTGACCCGCAGCACCTGCCCTGCTTGCACCTTCACACTGGTCCACCAAGGGACGGGCACCTCGTCCAGCAAGGCTTCAAAGTGAGCCCCCGTCAATGCAATCAGAGAGTCGCACCTGCAGGGGCAGTTTCCATAAGATTCCAAACCCATTTAATGCAAATCAAGCCCAAAAACACAACATCTGTGAGCCGACAAAGGAACACCAACAGCAGGCACTTCAATGCCAGCATGCCCACTTACGTGAATTTCAGAGTTGGTCCTTTCAATGTGAACTCCAGTCCCGCTGCTTTGGAGTCATTTCCCACCAGGGCATTGGCCAGCTGGAAAGAAAAGTCGTCCATCGCACCAGAGGGGGGCACGCCAACGTGCCACAGACCAACACGGCCAGGATAGTCCTGGACTGTGGTCTGCATCCCAGCATCCAACACCTCAATCTGGTCTGGCACCATTTCAAAGTCTTCTAGGAATCGGGTCGTCGTGTTGCCCGACTTGAACTTCTCTGAAGCGATGAGTGACCTCAAAAAGCCCAGGTTGGTTGGGATGCCCTTGATGTGTGTCTGTGCAAGTGCTGTTTCGAGCATGCTGATGGCAGCCTCCCTTGTGTCTGCATGAACCATTACCTTGCCAAGCAGCGAGTCATAAAAGGTTGAAACTGCAGTCCCTGTCTCAATCCAAGTGTCTACCCTGACTCCAGGGAGGTCTTCAGGGAAAGCAACCTGCCCAAGGACACCTGGCGAAGGAGTGAAGTCCTTTGTAGGGTCCTCTGCACAAACACGGACCTCGATTGCCCAACCTGAACGACGAGACGTGAATGACGATAAGTCGGTCTTCGGACTGAAATCTGCAGCGGGGAGGTCCTCAAGCTGCACTCTCAGCATCCATTCCACAAGGTCGACACCACCATTGACCATTTCAGTAATGCCATGTTCAACCTGCAAATATGCAGAGAGCATCACAATTGAATGATAGCATTATACAAACGATTTGAGCACACTTTTATTGTCCAAGGGATGCATGTGCGCATTGCACTGAACTGCTGCCCAATGCTCACAGGTTTTCCTGTTTCACAGCATTACCAGTAGCTGTGGTGCAGTCAGACCGTTACACAAACCCAGTTTCTTTAGGTACAGATTTTGAAGGTGCTCCAAATTCAGGAAAACGTTGTCCACAAGTTGCAAGGCAGGAACAGAGCCAGTTGAGGTTCAACATAACCCACCGGGAGAATGTTGAACCAGCCCACAAATCAAAATGCCAAGTTGAGCCACAGCTACTCAAACACCAGAATGGCAGCAACAAAGGGACACAGCCCCTACAGCCTTTTGCCAGAGCATCCTAAACCTTGAACAACAAACTTGGACAGCCCCCTAACCCTCTCTGGTTGTTTCTGACCGGACAAGGATTCAATCACCTCAGCTGAACCTCCTTCCATTTTCTCCTGCTGCCCTTGCGATACATTCGTTTGACAATGCCACAAACATCAAACTGTAGGGAGCTGACTGTAGGAGCTATTGCGTGGAGCATGATTCTAGGCTGGTGCAAGACAACGCACTGCCAAAGAGACGGCTGTCAAACAAGCTTAAAATTTCTGGCAAGTCTCTTAGCTGCCTTTTGCCCTCCATTGGGCCATTTTAGACAATGATGTGATGCTCAAAGCCCTTACAGATTTCCCAATTGCCCCAACACGCACCTGCAGCCTTGTATTGACCTCAAGGAAGTAGAACTCTTTTGTGTCAGAGTCCACCAAGAATTCGACTATACACACACAAAAGCACACACAAGCTTCTCAACCACCGTAGTATTCTGCATCCAAATAGTTTATTATTACAGCTTTCGCTCTGCATTGTTTTTCAGAGCGTTATTTTTAGTTCTTTTACATTGCCCCCGAAAAACTCCATTGAAAGAGCGTAATTTATTTTACTGTTTTCTCTGCAAAAGGCCAATCGTTATGTTATTATGTGGAAGGGTTGCATATACAGCAGCATTTGGTATTGCTGGTGATCTTGTCCCCAACATTTGGTCGTCCAGAAACAGCCACCCCCTACTGGAATCCAGGGACATTCACAACAAGGTGCAAAATCTCCATGTGGTTGCACTATCCAACAAGAATGCAGCAATGCTGTTGAAAACAATTGAACCCTTTTGGCATGAACGACCAAAGAGGATATCCTCAGATCAACACTAGGATACACATGACATAACCTCGTTGTGGTTCCATGCTAGAAAGGGCATATTTCAATTTGCAAGGGCGTATTTCAATTTGCAAGGGCATATTTCAATTTTCTGATTAAGGCGCATTTGCATCCACATAGATCAAGATTCTCTGATCTGCAACAGCCATATGCCCTTGCACTGGCCAATAAGCTGTGACAACTTGAGCCAAAGAAGGCGATCCGCTATTATGGTGTGACAATCCAGTTGGTGGTAAACAAACACACCATTGTGTTGGTACGAGGGGCAGAAATTGGAGAAACTCCAACCAGGCAGTGAGCCAACGCTTTCATCCACGCCTGTACTCACCTGTTCCTGCTGATCGATATTTCACTGCTGAGCACAGCCGTACAGCTGCTGCAGTCAATCGCTCTCGAATGTCCTCCGTCACTAGAACGGATGGAGTCTCTTCAAGGATTTTCTGGTGGCGTCTTTGTATTGAACACTCTCTCTCACCAAGGTGCACCACACACCCTTTGCCATCTCCAAAGATTTGAACCTCAACATGATGGGCATGCTGGACGTACTTCTCAACAAAGACCTGTGCAGGAATGATGCATTTTAGTCTCATTGTCGCTACAACAGCCAGGAAAATCCATGCGCCACCAAACATGTGCAAGCGTATAGGCGTAGTACTGAGCATTATGCAACCAGGCTTGTGCAAAGCAGCCAACGATAGTCTACCAAAATTCTGGAGCATGTAACCCCTCACACAAACTTCATATCACACAGTTGCTCATCTGGATTAGCGCATGGGTGCATTGACCAGGACCATTTTATATAGCCTGTCTCAACACACTAATTTTCCTCACCGTTGGGAACTGTGGAGATGTGGTGATTTCCAAACGTGTTAGGCACTTATATGGGGAGCTCCTTTGTGTGGCTGGGTGGCTGATCGAGTTGTCAGCAGGGCAGATAAACAGCTTATAGCAGTCTGTGGAGCTGAACAATTCTGGGTGCCTGCGGGTCGTTTGCTGTTCAAGAGCAGTGCCTGTTTTGGTGTGGGTGTTTGGGAGCTCATTTGCCAAGCACAGTGAGTTACTTGTGGCCCTCTGGACAAACAGGTGCTGTCCATTGATCACACTTCAATAAGGTCGCATGCCATGACTAATGTCTCATTTTAATGCTGCAGCAGTGAACATGTGAATTCAGCCAATGCTTCATTTCGAGGCTACCAGGCAACTCACCCCAGCATTGCCAAAAAACGCTTCTCCCTGCTTTGCTGCTGTTTCAAATTTGGACACGAGTTCCTCTTCCGTGTAACACAAGTATATGCCCATGCCCCCGCCGCCCCCTGTGGCTTTCAGCAACACAGGGAATCCAACAGCCTGTGCTGAGGCCACTGCCTCTTCAGCAGATGTCAACAATCCACTGCCAGACAGGGTGGGCACAGAGTTCTCCTGGGCGAGCTGCTTGGCAATGTGCTTCTCAGAGAACACATTCATCGTATCTGCACAGGTGTGGACACATCCATTTGATAACATTCAGGTAAAGTGACAAGGCACTGAATGGGCACCAGCAAGGCAATGATAGATATGATGTTCCATAACACTGTTCCACCCTGTCTCGTCCACAGGCAGAAGCGTGAAACCAAAGCACCATTCGTTTGGCAGATTCAATTGCAGCACATCAGATCCACCGGCACAGGGAGTCATGGACCTTTCAGCTCCTAGCACCCAATATCTAGCGCAAAAATCAGCACTACCACTTGGCAAAACTTCCATGCTGCGAACATCCTTACCCGTTGTTGGGCCCAAAAAGGTGATCCCTGCTTCTTCACACTGTGTTGCAAATTCCACATTTTCACTCAAGAAGCCGTAACCTGGATGCACTGCTTGGCAACCCATCTCTTTGGCAATCTTCACAAGCCTTGGTCCCAGCATGTAGCAACCAGGGCCACCCTTCAGATACACCGATTCTGTGGCTCTGAGAACATGAGGAGACAGAGCATCTGGCTCTGTGTAGACTGCCACAGTCTCGATGCCCAATCGATTACATGTTCGCACAATTCGCTCAGCAATCTCTCCTCGATTACTGACAAGGAGACGCATTGGCCTGCCTGCAGTTATATACAACATGTACAGTCACTAAAGTTGAACAACAATATGTTGTCAATGTACGAGACCACACCTATTTGATGGGCAAAATCTCTGGTCAACAGGTGAATGTGACGATCACTGCAAATTGATAAAAGGACAGGGGACAGACTAAAGTTAGAAAAGGTATTCACAGTGGAACTTGGTCACAGCAGTTCTATACAGGGAGAATGCAGGAAACTACATGTCAGTCCACTGATTTCTTCATTGCCACCAACATCCTCCTTTGTCTGGCTTCATGCTTTCCAAGCAACAGGTGGTGACCAAAAGTCTGAGACGAAAACCCCCCCTTCCCTACGCTGTTGTAGTTTGGGGCATAATTCTCGTCTGCATCTCAACTGATTTCCACCAGTCCGAGAAAGAGAGCCACAGAAAAGGAAAGAAGACAACAGGAATCCGCTATTGTAAGATGCCCAAGGCGGTCAAGCACAAGGGGAGTGGCAACCACAGTTCCAAAAGGGCCATTCTCTACGGAATTTCCGGCTAATTCGGGCGTTCTCTACTTTAGAGCATGGCACCTGCATGAGTATCTCAAAATCCAGTGTTACAAACCCCTGCGCTGTTCTGCCAACACATGCATCATACGCTGCAAAGGCGCCACTTGAACGCCATTACCAGCGTCGTACCGCATCCGAATTGCATCCGACCATCAATCACTTTACTGAAGGCTCCTGAAGATGAGATACATTCTATCTTCCACTGGAAAGCCTATGACAATGTCCATCGAAGCCACTCTCATATTTTTCCATGTCGCAATGCAAAACACTTTTTGCTTCGGTTCCCGCTCACCAACTGGCGAGGACACTTCGTTCGATGTATTATCATCGACAATCGCGTCTGGGCATCGCGAGTTAATAGACTCGTAGATTTAGTTTGTGTTTCACATTAGATTTCAACGAACCGATCACCGACTCTGCTTTGCTCAGGCAAAATAGGAAGCTGACGGCTACCTCATTGCCTTGTTCTGTAAAAATAATGATAATGATGATGATGATGTTTTATTTTACATAACGAGTCAAGGAGGTAGCCGAATTCAATCTCATCCACTGACACCGGGACAGTGGCAATTTGGCCATGTGACATTCTGGCGACATTATCGGAACCTGTCAGAGCCGCGGAAAAGTGCGGCCTCGTCAATTCGTGATAGCAGCCGATGCCCGATTCCAACCCAACGAGAATGAATGACTGGAATGACTCCATTCGCGGAACATCATTCATCTCCGGCCCCTATCTTCCGCGATGACGCGACCGCCCATCGGCGCTGGCTTTCGGCGCCCCGCCGCGCGCTTCGCCCACGGGCGCAGCCGTCGCCCATCGCCCACTGCAGTCGTGGCGACACGCGCAACCCGCGGCCGCGCCCACGCCGCCAGCGCCATGCCACAACGCCCGGCCCCCGGCTTCCCAGCTTGCTCAGATTCCGCCCACCTGGCGGATCCATGCGGAACTCAAAAGCCCACCTGCCGCCTTGGGCGCCGCCGGGCCGGTCACTCTGCGGCGCCTCCCGCAAAACGCGTTGCAGATGTCCGCGATGCGCCGCCTCGGGGCCCTCCAATCTAGAAGCAAGGAAAGGAAAGCGCCCATCGTGAGCCTGGTTGCGGAGACGCGGCCCTCTGTCGCGATCCGCGGCGAAGAGTTGGGACGGGGCGGCGGGGGGGACGGGGTGGGGCGCGAACGCACTTTGGTCGCGCTTTCAGGCGCTTGCGAAACCGCAGGGTGTGCCGCTTGGGCGTGGAGGGGGCTGCAGGCAAGCGGCCCCGAGGAGGTCAGTCGAAAGGTCCAGCCACTCACAGGCGGACTGGCGCCGGCTATGTACGGACGGCCACGGCCCTGAGGCATGAGGAGGGGCGCACGCCAGGACAAGCAGTACACGCCACGTGCTTGGGAACGGTCATGCGTAGATTGGAGCGTGGAAGCAACCACCAACGTCTGATGTGGATGTTTTTGGTGGAGCATTTGGCTCGTTGGTCAAGTGGTAATTCGTCGTTTGTCGGGGTGGTTACGTTTAGTAAGCTAGTTTACGGGAGGCCCGAAGATGGGCGGGCGAAAAAATTGCTGCCCCGACTGTGTCCTGTCAGCGGGGCGCCCAGTTTGGGCGGGAACAGTCTGGTTCTGGGGCCCCAAGGGCGGCCACGGTCCTTGGGGCCGGTTTTGGCTTGATCGGGGCCTGTTACCGGCGGCGCCGAGGCCTTAGGAGGCGACGCGCCGTCAGGCTGCACTTTGTTTTCTCCCCGCCCGCCCTCTCCTTGGTTGTTTGGGTTGTTTTTTGATATCGTTGGGACATCGCTCGAGATGAACATTTGGGACCAGAAAAGGCACTCTTTGGATTGCGGGTGAAATACCCGAATTTGGATACATGGACAAATAGGTGTTTCTGTGGGATGGTGACGAATTGGTGTTTGTATTGGAATTGGATCAGGTGGACATTTTGTCACGATTGTGACGTTCTGAATATGTAATTGTAATTACATGTTCAGCCTGCCATTGGGCAGGAAGATCGCAGGGCTGTACCGTAAGGGTTGTTGCAGGCATGCATTGACTTCGTTGTTGCTGCTCAACATCGAGCGGTGCGTGACTGAGTGAGTGGCACAACACCGCAGATCAATTTGGCGTGGAAGGACGCACGGTGGTGCTGAGAAGCGAGAAAGGACGCTGCAAAATTGGCAGCAGATTCCGAAGAATGACGGGGAATGCCCAATTTCACGCAGGGTCACATAATCCGTGAAAGTCCACGGCATAGTGCTCAATTTCATGAGCAGACTGGCCAAGGAGGCAAAATCACTGTAGTGGGGCTCAAGCACTTTCTAGAAAATTCACTAAGCATTGCTTATTGCCTTCGGAACGCTGCGCGGTTATAGTGAGGAACGTTTCCTGAGCCAAAGCAAGTTTCCAAAGGCAGAATTACTGCTGAAATGCCAGCGAAATTTTTGATTTGTTGCGTAACTCAGAGAGATTTGACGTTTTCAACAATGGCAAAACAGGTTTGGACGTTAGATTGCAAAGAAGTTACGTTCCGCGTCTATCGCCGCACTTTTTGCTCTATTGTGTCATACCGATGTTGCCGATCGTGCAATTACAATTTCAATATCCTAAGCTCACATCGCTATTCCTCTTGACCGCGACAAATTTTGCAACAAAAGGACTGCAACATTGATGTTAAGTCGATCAGGGACCCAAGCACACACTGGCCCAGCGCATTGCGCTCACCCGCGCTCCTGGACCACAGTAAAAGATGAGAAGCCCCACCCTCTTGCATCTCCATCAGACTATTCCCAAATTGCTAGCGTCTAACCGGCTTGCCACAATTGTGTCCTAAATACCAGCCCCGAGTTGACGAAAATCGGCCAGGGCATCGAGGCAGTAATATTCACGTGATAGAAGCTTGGGGAAGAAATGCGCATGTCTCACGTTGTGTTGCAATGGGGTGGCATTGCAAAGCAAGTTGATGAAACCTTGGAACATTTCGGAATACAATTCCTTCTTCCTAATTTCCTCACGTTTCATGGCTGCAGTGCTTCACTTGGAAAAAATATTGCAAAGATCTTCCATTCTGCAGTTCTTTGTGTGGCAGCCGATGTGGCGCAGAATGGAACCTGAAATTATTTGTGGTTTATGCAGGCTATAATTATTTCCTATTGCCGTCAAGAGGCTCGGCACCAATAGCTTACCCTGGCTTTTCTCTATGGCATTTGAACTTCGCATTGCAGCGCTTAAAGGACGCTATCGTTTCAACAAAACGTTGTTAACGCTCTACCGCCCTTCAATAAATGCGTTGCAACACAGTAATGGAAAGCCCTAAGCTTTGTACCGCCTTTTCAAAAACTCTGTTTACTCTAAGCTTGAACGTGGAATGAACCACACAAATCCGGCCACCCTTCGTCGCTGGTGCTTTTGTGCGAAAAGCGCAATCATCCACAGTTTTACGGCGTTGACTACCCAGGGCAGCCGACATATTCCTTTCTCGAAGCCGACATATTTTGTATACTTTACTACGGACATGAAATTTTGGTTGATTTCTTTGCGTTAGTTCGTGGAAAGACTGGCAAAGTAGTCCACCGTTCTAGCTGGAGAAAACCGGACAAGATTAAAGAGTTTTCGTTGTTGGAGAATATGACACAATAAAAGGGTACCTCCAGGCACATGCGCGATTTGATGCAGCCAACCTCAATGGAGGTTATTATATTGATATACTTAGTTAGTCAATGTAGCAAACATAATCCAAACCTATGCGGTGGAATGTAGTATTTTCGTGTCAGAATTCATCGTGTTGAAGAGACATTTTTAGACAGGCAAAATCTTCGGTCTTAGAGGCTCTGTCGGTTTGCCCCTATAGGACCGTTTGTGCTACAGCTCCATGTATCCCACGCATGAACAAGTGCCAGTGATTACCGATAGTAACGCGTCAGTGTCGCCAGAGCAACAAACACCGGGCACACTCTTTTGAGTTGTTGCTTATTGATACGGGGCCGAAGGCCCCTCGCGCGCGGACAGGGAATGAGAACGGGAGAACAATGCTCCCGAGTGGTCTTACATTAAGTACATGATACAACAATCAATTGAATCGTTCCATTGTCCATACAACCACACATTCATTATCTTTGACCACTCAGAAGGTCCACAACACAATCAATATCATCAAAAGTCATCTATCATCAAAAGTCATCTAATCTATACACTGTATCATTTCTCCCCCCCCCACAAAGTGTGGACGTCCTCGGCCACGGAGACACACCATGCTAGAAGACCGGCCGGACAGAAGATACGGGGTACCAAACAAAATTCCCATAAAGATCAAGTCTATTGTGTCCCATACCACAACTCAATCTAAAATGGAAACTTGCTATCAGTGACTGTTCTCCAGTCCGCCACCCAGTCCATCACTTCTGACTCTCAGTTAGTCCGATCCAATGCACAATGTCTTGTCGAATGACCAAGAATGTAACTTCTTTAAAGATCTAGACAATCATTCAAAATGGCCTCTATAGTCCTGGTGGCTTCATGCAACTATGTTCCCACTTAAGCCATCGTGCACTGCCTGACCATTAACTCTCTTGTGGTTGGGGTTGAAGACACAATGGGCCCTCCATTCACTGCACGCAACTTCACCAAGCTACTAGCAGGAAAAGTATGATGAACATGCCAATACAATGGCTTTAAGGCAATTGGGGAGTAAACCACCTTAAAAGGCCTCAACAATGTGCTGAACCCTACCAGCAACAACTGTTGGCAATTACCACCACCCTATGGCTCTCCATCAGATACCTCTACATCTGCAAGCTCTGATTTTAGAAGTGCCTCAATGCAGTCTCCATTGTTAATATACTCCACAACTGCGTATTGTTAACCTATCTACTGGCATATCCTCATCATGACTGCCACAAAAAGAATAACAATAATAATAATCACAATCACAACTGATCATGTTGGCTGCTGCCCTATGTACACAGCATACTGATAAGGGCACAATCAGTATTCATGATCAGAACAGCACCTCATTGAGCACCACCAGCTCCATCACGCTCTGCAGTGTGAGTACTCTGCGCATCTACCTAGGTGAGAGACCTCTGGATTCACAAATCAACATGCAAACCCACCATCACAACGCCACCGAGCGTGTCTCACCTCTCCCAAGGATCTTCTGTATCCAACGGCCTAGCTGGGGATGGTACAACACTGAATGACATTAGGGCGAATCCCTCAGCCCTGCTCCCTGCACAACCTCTTTGCACTACCACCATGGCCACGGTTCCCCTAATAGTTTTCCAGGTTTTATTCTTCCAACTCCAAGTCGCGCTGATCCACAGGACTTTTAGACCACGACACAGTCTTTCAAGAAACCATATTTCCCCACAGTGAAGATTAGTACAACAGGGTTGAGAACGATTTCTGGCCCATTTTTCTATTCCCCATAATCTAGAGACTTGCACCTTTATCTCTTAATGCTTCTGGAAGGGTTGATTCAATGGCTCTGGTCTTGCTCTTAGTCGGTGCCTGAAGGTTGCTCCACCGGTCCCCGGTGCCCTAAGGCTACCGACGACCTCGCCTGTAGAGACGCTCCACTATTGCTCCTGAGAGTGTAGAATCGCTGTCCACTGGTTGAGAGGCTTAAGAATCCTCCACAACCACTCCTTGGATATCTTCAGAAGCTCTCTCCAGAGGCTATTTTATCCCTCTTTCTTTCCTTTTTAGGGCCAGTACTTAAGCACCCCGGGTTGGCCTCCAATAGCACCCCTCTGGGGCACAGGCTCTGTCCGTTGGGTTGCAGCTCCTGGCCAGGGAGCTGTTCACCTCTCCCGGTTCGCTCAATGTACTGGGGGGCTCCTTCTGTCGGAATTATCACATGACATGCCCTCCAGGCGCGGGATTGTCACATGACAGGGCGGTCTGGTTGACTCACCCAGCTTCCCTCAGCTCCGTCCCCCTCCCGGCAGCTCCAGCTTGCCGGGGGTCACTCTCCGCGCCTCCACCGACCTCGACGCTCCCTCGCGCACCGTGGCGTTTCACTCTCGAGCAAACGCGGGCCGAGGGCGCCCTACTCGCCGGCCCGGATCCGCCCGCCGCGTTGGATTCGCCGCGCAATCCCGCGGCGTCGATGCATCGCCGGGGCCCGCGGAATGGTGCCCGGAACCGGCCTCCATGGCCCGGCTTCCGCGGCACGGGGCGCGCCGGCCGTTTGCTGGCGCGGCGGCCTTTCCCTCTCGGTCGCTAGGCGCTCCGCCCGCCTCGATCCCCACGGCCATGTTGGCCTTGATTCGGCGGGATCGTGGGCCATCCGCGGGCGGTGGCCATGGGCATCGTCGGGCCCACAGCACCCCCGCGCGCCTCCCCTTTCCGCGCGCTCCAACCGCTTCCCGGCGCGCTCCATCCTGCGCGCTTCCTCCAGACGCAATGGCCAGCCCGATGGCCAGCCTCCTCCGGCCTTTGCAACGTCGGCATCTCCGGCGCGGTCGATCCAACGGTGGCCCATTCCGGGGCCGCGCTTTCTCCGTGCCCAGCGAAGCTACCGAGCTTCACCCGGTTCCATAGGGCGCCTACAGCATGGCACTCGGCCCCGCCTTTCTGGCGCTTTTCTCCCCGCTCAACGGCCAGCTCAATGGCCAGCATCTCCATCCTTTGCACCGCCGGAATTCGCAGCTCAATGGCAGGCCGTTTCCATTGCACCCGCTTCGAGGCACGGCGCCTTTGCACTCGCCTCCGTCGGCCGTATTGTCGGCCTCCACCCACGCGCGTTTCTCCTCGGTTTGCCACAGCACTCCAGCGCATTCGATCCGGGCACAATGCAGCGGCACCAACAGCAAAGGACACCAGAATTGCGGAAACAACCGTGAAGGTCGTTTGGTTCAGCTCCAACGGTCTCACCGGCATGCAACTCCACTGCACCATCCACCTCCGGCCTTCCAGTGGCCGCGCCGTCCTCCAAACGTCACAGCACAGCCAGCACAACTTGTTTGCCAGGTTCCCTGTGGCCCCACACTTGCATCGCCGGCAACACACTCCCAAATCTCTGAACCGTGGACCACAATTCCGCACCACGCCAATGCAGAAGTCCCCGCGGAAAGTTCCCGGATCGCCGGCCAGCGGGTCGGTGGCATCGATCGTCTTCCTCTCCGTCGTCACGCACACCTTGGGCCGTGGTGCAGCAGCTCTCACACAATGCCTAGCACCAATTCATGTCCGGTCGATTGTGCCTCTTCAGCGGCGGCAATTCGTGCCGTTTGCCACGCAGCCTCGTCGACAGTCCTCCTTGCCTTCCGCAGCACCAATCCCTTTGGCTGCTCGTCTTCTGTGCCGTATGCCATCGTCCTCACACCTCCGCCGTTTCCATTCTCCTTCGTCGGGTTGGATCAGACCCGGTTCTCCACCGAATCAAGCCGGGATTCCTCCACCGGCTTCCCGTCGACCTGGGAGTGCCGTTGCGCTGCCATCCCTTGGGGTTGCACTCCTCTCCCCGCCGTCGGAGCGGTCCTTGCTCCGAAACCAAATGATACGGGGCCGAAGGCCCCTCGCGCGCGGACAGGGAATGAGAACGGGAGAACAATGCTCCCGAGTGGTCTTACATTAAGTACATGATACAACAATCAATTGAATCGTTCCATTGTCCATACAACCACACATTCATTATCTTTGACCACTCAGAAGGTCCACAACACAATCAATATCATCAAAAGTCATCTATCATCAAAAGTCATCTAATCTATACACTGTATCACTTATAGCGACTGGTATATACCAGCTGCTCACGTTGCATTGTTAATTTTGCTGTTCAATATTGACCAGGATTATTCCGTGCGCATTGGGCCATCACCTCTTGCAGTGCGGGCCAGAAGCTGATTTTGGGTATGTTCAAAATTGAGATTATGACTGTTCGTGGTCCTACACAATGACCATCAATTACGTGTGTGGATCAGTAACGCCATTGGCCGACGTCAATTATCTATCCAATACGCGCGCACGCGCGTGCGCGCGTATATTGCACACGCGTGCAGTGCATGACACGAGGAAGGCACCGTGGCTTGCAAGTTCCAAGTTGGAACAGAGGAGCATGAAAAATGCAGTATATATACCACATTTTGAAAAGCCTCGCCTATCTTCTCGTAGTTGAAGAGCAGATATATATCTACTCTTCAACTACAGGAAGATACGTCAGCTTTTTCCCAAAAGAGTTGCTCCGAGTATGGATGTCACTGGAGGAAAACTGAGGAATGAGAACAAGGGAGGTGGTGTATCAAGGAGGCACGTGTTTGCCCAACTGTGCATTCGCAAGATTCACGCCGCTGACCAGATCCACACATTTGCCACGAAAGATGATAGCTTCAAAGACCCTGGGTTATAAGGGCTCAGGCTGTGTGGCTTAGTTGGTTGAGCTTCGCAAGCTATGACCTGGTTTCTTAAAAACTATCTGGGATGCCTCGCCTGACGGTCGAAGGCACACTTTGGCATGTTAAGTCCTTCGGCATTTAGGAATACAGCGACGCGATGCCGTTTACTCCTGGCCATTTCGCCGTCGATGACCACGATGACAACTCGTTGGGTATCGCGTATGGGAGGAGGTTGCACGTGCGGTAGAGCACGTTGGCCGGCGTCTGAGACCGGCAATGAGGCACACTTCTGGTCGCATCAGAGGTACCGTCCAACACCGGGGTTGCTGGGGAACAGCGGCAGTAGTCGCCTTTGAAAGCACCAAGATAAAATATGGCATACCGAAATTCCAGCATTCAGTGGTTTGGGCAAAAAAATGCAGTTTGGTGGCAAAGGCATGACATCCAGTCTGTTCCTTGGATCGTGTCATTATAATGCATATTGAATCTATCCACTATAAAAGTAAATCTCGTTGCATAAGGAAACAGAATTGTCACCGATGGCACACTTTCCGAAGCCATTCTTGACTTGTCGTCGCATCGTAACTCCACTTGGTGCATGTAGTTACATATAAGCAACTGGATACGATGTCAATTGCAATTGACGTATTGTCCACTTACTTATGCTTAGATTTCATTGGAAAGCACTGAAGGCCCGATGTTAGCGTGGACAGCATCCCCTATCACTGGGAAAATGGGGCCAAATAACACGTGTTCAAACGTCACGTTTGTACACGGTGTACAAAGTTAATGGGTTTGGGGTATTTTTGTGTTCTTAGCGGGCAGAACTTTGATGGAATGTGTATTATGTGTGTTTGCAAAAGTGTTGTTTGGTCCTTTTTCTTGCTAGTGCATTACGCTAATTGCGACTTTGACAGACCTATATATATGTCAATCAAAGCGTCTGACAAACTCAGATATATCTGAGTTTGTGGATTGATTCGCTGTCACACGAGCTTTGCGCAAAGAGGCATGACACATGCTATTTGTGCCACACATAGTCTTGTGCCCTTCTGCATTGGTTATGTGCACGTATCCTGGCATCAACTTGGAGAAGCGAGCGGTTTCATCCATCTTAAAATCTCCATGCAACCCCTCGGTGTTGACGCGCACAGGCGTGCACATCAGCACACTGCCGCCACATCAATTGCTACCGCTGCGCTGCCATGACGCGCCCCGCTGCTATTTCGCACGGCCGCCGCCATACAGCCACTGTGCTATGACACATGGCCTCCTTGTGGAAGGCGCCAATGTCCGTCAGAATGCGTTGAGCTTGCGTGATGTGCAAACCAAGATAATGGACTGTGCGGAGCATTGAAGCGAAACGTACATTTTCTTGTACATTGCAAATTCCACAGGGTACACAGACGTGATGGGCAGGTTTTGCTTGCAGACTGCTAGTATCGTGGCCAATGGGCTCCCAACTGCATGGGAAGTTATGGCAATTCTCATGTGATGGGTTGAATGATGTTTGTCCCCATGCATTTTGCGATTTAATTTCAAGCGCCCGGTCCTTAATAGAGACCAGTCTTGGGCTATATCGCGGGGGAGTGCTGTGTAGGCAGCCGCACGGTTATGCAGTTGGGGTTGCCTATAGTTGAGATATGTACGTACAAACGTATGCGTTGACGGACACACTTTGACAAAATTCTGTACAAGGGCCTGCCATGCAGGGGAACATACGTGGGAGGTTCAAGTGTCGTGTGGGAAAAATCTGTGTGGGTGGGTCCCGGGGACCGCTGAGGCAGAAGCGCCGTTTCGTAAGCGTTCCCTTTTAACGGAGGCGTGCCGTTGCGAACCGCCGTCAACCAACCTGACGGACCCCCGTTGTACCACGTCCCTGCACCAGGTGAGCACGTGTAGTGTGCCATAGAACGGCTTCGTGCACCCATCTTCATCAGTTCATCGGGGATGGTGTCACATCAATCATGGGGTCACATCATCTATCATCTTGGCGGTGACAAACCGACCTTAACAGAGGTCACCGTCGTCGGCAAAAGGGCAAGGGGGTTTTGAGGGTCGCCCATACCGGGCTGACAAACTACACATGTCCGCCATCTCAGCCGCCAGCGTCTCGCCACTGGCCGCTGCGCACCGCTGGACCCTTCGATCCCTCCACCCCGTCCTTCATAAGCTGCCGTCACCTCCGCCTCTGCCGCCTTGGCCCAGTGTCCGCCCCGGAGCGCTGCACGCCTCCAGTCCACCCCCCGGGGGCCCCACCCCGCTGACAAGTGTCGGGCGCGCGCCCAGGCCACCGCCACAATGGTGAAGTCAGGAGCCGCGGATTCCAATATCTTCGGGTTCCCTGAATACGAAGGACAGACGGAGTTTTTCCCTGATGGGGAGGCCGCGCTGTCCGAGGGAGTGGGCTATGCCGTCGTGCTGGGCTTCGGCGGCTTTTTCAGCCTGTTCACGACGGCCATCGTGCTCATCGACTACTACTTCGGCGGCACAAAGTTCACTTCGGAGCAGTTCAACTGCGCGGGGCGATCGATCAAGACGGGGCTCACGGCGTCGGTGATCGTATCCCAGTGGACGTGGGCGGCGACGCTCCTGCAGGTGAGGGGGTTTGAGCGGCCGCGGATCTGTGCTGATCGTGGCTGCAGGGACGGCCGGGAGCCATGCCTTGACCCGTTCGGCGATGGCCCGTTCCGCCGGCTCGACCCCTGTGGCGCCGTCGGCGCTCATGTGACTTAAGACGTCCGATTCCCAGCGTGCAGCATTGACTAGGGATTTGACGCAGCGGAAAGGGCACTGGGGAGCGCGTGCGTTGTGTCCATGGGGGCGTTGTCCTTTCCCAAGCTCCGTTCTCCGGCGATGCGCTTTGTCCAGCGTAGTGGATTCGTGGATCCCAAGGGAAGGTCTCCAGTTGTCCCAAGCAGCGCTCCTTTGGCAAAAACTGGCGCCGGTGCACAAGGCCCCTTCCCACCAGTGGCCCCCGCATTCGAGCCGTGCAGCGGTTCTCCGCTCTCCGGCATGCGTCCCGCGCAGACTGTCACGTGCGCTGGCCGCACCACCCCCTTGGCTCCCCCCCCGCTTTGGTGGGGAGCCGCTTGCCTTACTGATACGTAACGGTCATCCTTGCCCGTCCAAGGATCACGTGGGTGAGACATGAAGGCCCTTATGTCCAGTGTGAGACCATCCGGTACAGCGGCGGTACATCCAGTAACGCCAGCACCCCGCGGCGTGGAACTGCGTCGATGCACCACGGGAAGGTGCACGGTTTGGTGGGAAAGGGTGCGTGAAGTGCCAGCGCTAAGCACTGATCGCTGCCTTAGGGCCCGGGGGGTGATCCCGGGAAGGGCAACGAGCCGCCCTGCCACGACAAAGGCATTGGCCGTTGAAACGACCGGCCACTGTGCCACCGTGTTTCGATTTGTCGAACGACCGAACCGTCGCCGCTCGCCGCTCTCCGCGGGCGCTGCCACGGCCTCTCCTTGCATCGCTCGAACCTGGGAGCATCTTTCGTCCCCACCATGCGCGCCTGTGTGCTGGGAAATTAAGTCCTGGCCAGTTAAGCGTGCCTGGCAGGGCCCCTGGGGTGGCTGTGCTCGCGTGGGCCCGCGTCTCTCTATTTCGCCGCTGGATCGCCGGCGCATTGGAAACCGCGTCGTTTGCACTTGTGTGCCGGGAACTACGAAATAGAAGCCGGAGAGCTGGAATGTCCAGCACAGCTGCTGCTGCGAGAGTTGCTCGTAGCTCCTGCACGCCTTCAGGGCGCTGTCCTCGCTTCATGTTCTGCGCCTGTGCTAAGTTGTCTCCCTGCCGCACTGGAATGCAGAGCTCGAATGTCGCCTACAAGTTTGGTGTGAGCGGCCCGTTCTGGTATGCGTCGGGTGCCACCATTCAAGTGCTGCTCTTCGGCATTCTCGCCATCGAGGTCAAGAGAAAGGCACCCACCTGCCACACCATTCTGGAGATTA
Organism: Ostreobium quekettii; assembly: GCA_905146915.1. NCBI lineage: Eukaryota > Viridiplantae > Chlorophyta > Ulvophyceae > Bryopsidales > Ostreobiaceae > Ostreobium > Ostreobium quekettii. The sequence continues at coordinate 25,789 of CAJHUC010001668.1, forward strand.
TCGAGGCTCGATGGGGGAAGGCTGCGCACATGGTCTTCCTTTTCTTCTGCCTGCTCACAAACATCATCGTCACAGCTATGCTGCTGTTGGGAGGGGCAGCCGTCGTGAACGCACTGACGGGTAAGGCTGAATATGCAAATTGATGACTATGAATTTTCAAGCTGAACTGTTGAACAAGGCTGAATTTTCATGTCTAGTTGTGTGAGTTCAGCAAGGACGCATGACCAGGCAGATACACCAAATGATCACAACTGTCAGGCTGCACTTGTGTGGACTCGTTTCCCAAGATTCATATGGATGTGGACCTGGCTACGGGCAAAGCAGGGTGAAGGGAGCTGCTGGCAAAAGAAGTGTTTCTGCTTTGCAGATGGGATTCTGCAGTGTTCCACGAGAATTTTGTATATGTGTGCGTGGTATCCAGGAGCTCAGCTACTGGATCCAGATGAGGCATCAGTTTGTGACTTCTTATGGAAGCGCTCCTTCATTCCATGCGAGTGTGCCCACCCGTGCATTTCTCCTGTACCTTAAACCACTTGCATATTGGCTGATAACCGACAGTGCCTTCAAGTGCAAGGGCTACGGTTTGTCACTCACTGGATAATTGCTGCGAACGCATTTACCTCAGGGTATGTGTGGATTGGATCTAATATCTTTGTTCATGGTGTTGGTGCTCCATTACTCTGAAGGCTGTGTGTGTTTGTACGTCGACAGGGGTGGACCTGAACGCTGCAGCATTCCTCATTCCCATTGGTGTCATTCTGTACACGGCGGCCGGGGGCCTCAAGGCCACATTCCTGGCTTCCTACATCCACACCACCATCATTTTCGCTGCTCTCTGCATCTTCATGTTCCAGATCTACGCCACCCATGAGGACCTGGGCAGCCCCTCGGAAGTGTACCAGAAGCTCCGCAGGGTAGAGGAAGAGCACCCAGTAGAGGACAACAGGGATGGTTCCTACCTGACCATGCTCAGCCGTGGTGGCTTCATCTTTGGCATCATCAACGTCGTCGGAAATTTTGGAACGGTTTTTGTGGACCAGTCCTACTGGCAGAGCGCCATCGCGGCCAAGCCTTCCTGCACGTACAAGGGGTACCTCCTGGGAGGCCTTTGTTGGTTTGCCATCCCCTTCACCCTGGCCACGGCTCTGGGCCTGGGGGCTGTTGCCCTTGACCTGCCGCTGACAGCCGACGAAGCCGGGGCGGGACTGGTGCCTCCTGCCACGGCAGTGCACCTGATGGGGAAGGGAGGCGCTGTCCTCATTCTCGTCATGCTCTTCATGGCTGTCACCAGCACAGGCTCTGCTGAGCTCATCGCCGTGAGCTCCCTCCTGTCATATGACGTGTACAGGACATACTTCAATCCTAAGGCCACTGGGGCTGACATCATCCGGGTGTCGCGCTACATAGTCGTGATCTGGGGCTGCGCCATGGGTGGCCTGGCCATTGGACTGCAGGAGCTGGGGCTGAACTTGGGCTGGGTGTACCTGGCCATGGGTGTTTTGATCGGCTCAGCCGTCATTCCCATTGCTTTCTGCCTGACGTGGAGCAAGTGCTCACGGTACGGAGCCATTGCTGGTGCCCTCATTGGCCAGTGGGCTGGCATCATCACGTGGCTTATCTGGGCCAAGGTGGGCTATGAGGAGGTTACTGTGGACACCACGGGGAAGGACTTCCCCATGTTGGCTGGCAATCTCATGTCCATCCTCTCGTCTGGCTTCATCTGCGTGGTCATCAGTTTGATCTACCCCGAGGAGACAAACTGGGATGAGACCCGAAAGATCCCCATGCTTGAGGTGAGTTGGGCGACGGCTTGCTGCTTCCAAGCCCGCTTACCCGATGTACCATTGTATGATCTCTGTCTACATTTCCGGTCATGTGCATCTCATTGAAGGCTGTGAGACAATCTCCAATAGCTTTTAGGCGGTAGTCTTGCTACCGCAACAATTGCTGCAACCCACTATTGTCTTGGTGCTGAATCTGGCCTTGCCCTTTGCCCAGCATGACCCCAACGCTGCTCTTGCGAAATCGGGAGAAGACTCGTACGAAGGCATGACTGCTGCATTTGCATGGACTGTTAAGTACGGAGCTGGCGGCACAGCCTTGCTGGTCATCGCCTGGCCCGTTTTGGCTTTGCCTGCCAAGGTGTTCAGCGAGAGCTACTTCACTTTCTGGGTGATCATCGCCATCATATGGGGTTTGGTGGCCACAGCTGTCATCGTCGTGTTGCCCATTTATGAATCGAAGGATCAGATTGGCAAGATTCTGGGCAACATGCTCAGTGGCCAGTTCGCAGCGGCCGAGGACAAGCAGAGGCTGGGTTCTTCAATTGATGACAGTGCCCACAATCCAGCTGGTGTGGTGAAGGAGGAAGAGAAGGAGGCTGCCGCAGTCACTGAGGAAGTTTGAGGAATGTACTGTTGAACAATGGAATGTACGGATCCGTGTGCTGCTGAGGTGGTGGGATGTGCAGGGCAAAAGACGTTGCCCACTGAAATTCTTGTCACTAGCATGTATACATGTTGAGTAGAGGGGCTGCGACTTAATCAATATGCCAAGTCTGATGCGGTGAGACAGGCTGCTGCTAAAAGCTCCGCAAGGCCGAAACAAGCGTGCTTCTAGCCCGGCAGGACCTTTTTGGTGTCAGTCCTGCAGATTGAAGGCACCATTTTGCGCTGCATTTGGCGAGATGCACTGTATTGAACAGGGCGTGTACTGGAGTGGCCTATAGAGGTGCGGGCTTGCATCAATTTCTACAAACTATGTCTCCATGTCTGGTTTAGTCGCAAATGTATGTACAGTGAGGGGTGCATTGACATTGGATGAGAGAGAAAGCGTTGTTTGCGCGAGAAGTCTCAACATGTGCATGCGTGTGTGTACTGGGTGTGCGGCATAGGGCGAGCATTGGCTTTAGATGTGCACACTCGGCAATTGTGAAATTCATAGCTGTCGCCTTCCTGAAGAGAAGGTCGGCTTCATTTTTTGGACTTGGATTGTTGTACCTGGCAACGATGTATTACATCGTTAAACGAGCTACTTTTGGTAGCATGGATTTCACTAGCTCAAATTTCAAATGGGTGCGGACTGACAGCTCGAGTGCGGCGCACTAGTCACGACACCATGTCAGACGAGAAACTAAAATCACATTCCTAGAATTCAAGCGCCGCCTGGGCGATATCCTGAGCCCCATTGGGATCTGCGACAGGCGATGCACACTTCAGTACTCGAAAACACCTTGGGCCTCGCAAGTTGTTGCAAGATGCGCTACCTCACTGCGTCCCTCTGGTTTGTACCAGAAGATGTGGCGCTCTCTGCCTGAATCTTTTGGTGGATCTTTGCATCCTCTCCACCTCACGATATACCACCTCACAATGAACCAATATCCACCTCACAAACAACCAATATGAACAATTGATGTTGTGGGGCGATCACGGGCAAACGAATTGCCCGTTTCACACAGTTTCTGATATGTTTCAGCCACTGTGCATTCGGGGCAACCGATGATCTCACGGCTGAGGTGACCGAGGGCACCAACAGTGTGGTCGCAGCGAAGGGGTATTCATAGCAATACAATATCAACAATACAATTTTGAGAACCCTGAGATTCCCAAATGTAGATCTACGTGGACGCGCCCCAAAGACACCGCAGAATGCTCTGCATCGATTGCAAGAGGCAAGCGGTGGCTGGAATGATAGAACAGTTGAAAGTCCACCCCCAGGCACTCAAATTCAGGGGAAGATCTGCCAAAATTTCGAAGGATTTTTGCGTTTCTGCCTTACCGGTCTCCTTCAACCCCCCCCGTGTTCCCCACACGACAATACATTACGTGCACACAGTTTGGTGTCCTTCACCTTACTAAAACAAGACCCGATAGGCGACCCACTTGAACATGCCCATTCACTCTGGGGCACGGTGCAGCTCCTCCGGAGCGAAGGCGTGGTCATGCCTTGGTCACACTCGGGCCGATGACGCCCCTCCGGGGCAGAAGATGTGCCCGTACTGCGCGTGTAGGTCACGCGCAGTAATCGTCATCCATCCAAACAGGCGATAGTCCCACTCGGACGGCAGCCGGTACACGTCAATGTACTTCCACATGGCGTTACTGCGCCACTCGCCCCACGCGCGTATCCGCCCCTCCGGCACCTCCAGCGAGTAGCAGGCGCTGGCGCCCCCCGCGCGAAGGCCGTGATGATCGAAGGCTTCGGGCGGAGGGGTAGGGAGGGCGCGCAGGAGGGCGGGGAACCAGCTGGAGACGATGGGCGCGGACGGGTCGGACTTCCCCGGCAAGGTATAGAAATGCTCCGAAGAGGAGCCGGCGTCCGCCCACGCCTTGTCCCGGGCCGCAGACCAGCGAAGGAAAAGATCGACGACCGCCGGTGCGCCGCTGGAAGGCCAAGAGCGGCAGCGCACCCGGGGGTCGGTATTGGCGCTGAGTTTGGTCCGCCGCTCGCGAAAGACGATGAGGCCATTCTCGAGGTGGAGGTCGTCAAGGAGGATCAGATGTCCGCTCTGCGCCCGATTGAAGAAAACGAAATCAAAGACCGCAGAGCAAGCCACGCGAAGGAGGCGCAGATCCCCCGTAGTCAAGCCAAACTCTAGGATGGCGCGGAGGACCTCCGTCGGAACCGGGCGATGGGAATGGGCCGGCTCCGGGTCGGCCCGACGCCAAGCCTTGGTGAGCCGCCGAGTGACCGAATCGAAGGCGGAGAAGTCGAGGTAGCCCATCGACTGATGCACCATGGAGATGGCAGCCAGGTACTGGGGGAGGCTGCGAACGCCGACGCGACCTTCCTCCCGTAAGAAGCGGATGTAGCGGTAGATAGACGATGGCCGCGCGGGAAGCGCCTCGAGGTCGTGTGCCGCACAGAAGGAGGCGAACTTGGAGTATTTGGTATGCATCGACTGCCGCATGGATTCCGTGTAGAACGAGAGGAATTCGGCCTGCATCCACGACCGATCCGAAGACGAGAGGCCATCCACGTCGCACCCGTAGAGCGGGTGGTCCGGAGGCATGACCTCCACCGGGAGAGGGTCCGCGACCGGCGATCCGGGGGAGGACCATGGCGTCACAGCGCCTGGGTCGGACGCGGCAGCCACGGGCGAATGTGGAAGGCCCGCAGATTCCACCGAGGGGGAGGCAGATCGGCCGGGAGAGACGGATCCCCCGGCGTGAACATTCCCGCCTGGCGAGGAATGGCCATCTCCCGCGCGGCCAGCCGCCTCAGCCGCGGGAACCACATCGCCGACGGCCAGTCCGGAGCAAGGACGACCGCTTCCACCTCCGGGTGCGCCGTCAGGAACGTTGTAAGGCGCGGAAGGAGCGACCAGGGCGGGTTGGCCCAATTGGCTTCGCCCATCCAGTCTTGGAGGAATGCATCCACTCCCGCTGAAAGCGGCTCGTGATGCCGCGAATTGAACTTGGGGCAGAGGGAATTCCGTTGGGAAGCGAAACGGTCGATCGTCCGGGGTCCAAATTGCCGTGTAATGGCCTGGAAAATGGCCGGGTGTAGGCGGTAGTCCTCCCCATCCGTGACCCGCGAGAGGCGGTCCGGAATCGTATTGAGCTTGGACGGGATGTACTCCGGATCGATCAAGAGGGCGCGGGCCGAACAGATCCGCTGCAGTTGGCGGAGGGGCCCCCGAAGTTGGTCGGAATTGGTCGTCATGCTGCGGATGCAAAAAAGGACGACCTGCGAATCCACTAGGAGGCGCAGCCTGGCCGAGATCGAGGGGAAATCGAGCGGAAAAAACGCCCGAATGGCCAGGGCCACCGCCTGCATTTCACGCACATTGATGTGCATCAAAGATCGATCGAAAAAACCCCGCGCCAGTTGCGGGCGATCAGAATGGGGGGGCGTGAAAGTAGCGCCCCAGCCCCGCAAAGAGGCATCCGTTGCAAGGGTGCCCGCAAAGGGGATCGCGTCCGGATTCAGCGGGCGACCCTCACACCGATCAATGTTGATCCAAGCCTCCAGATCGAGGCACGCCTGGGGCGACAAACGGAGGCGATCCCGCCAAGACCGCTTGGTGCGGAGGACCCCATAAAGACCTTGCAAGAAAAACAGAGCCAAAGGGAAGGCCAAATAAAGGGAGATGGCCTGCCCGCAAAACCAGGCCAAATCTCGAGCCACCACCCAGCACCGTTCCCAAAGAATTTGGGCCCGGGCGGCAATGGATGCCGCTTTGTCCATCGGAACCGAAAAACGACAAGTGCAAGTGTCGATCACAATCCCCAGATGCCGCTTGCGTTGGACCGGATCCCACTGACATTTCCGGTCCTTGAAGCGAATTCCCAACGCCTGGAAAATCTCCCTCACCAAGCTGGACCATTCTCGCAGTTGGTCCGGATCACTCATAGCGGCAAGAAAGTCATCCAAATAAGCCAAGATCACAGCGGGATCGGCGATGGAATAGCGCAGAAAATAGCGCTGAATCGAGTCATTTCCCGCTAGACAGCCGAAACGAAACCGCTGCGCTGCCTTGGCACACGATCGGGGTGATCGAAGGAAACGTGTGACAACGAGCATCAAATGAGTGAAAAAATAAGGAGCCAAAGATAGTCCAAAGGGCAGCGCCCGACATGCGAACACTTCACTTCCCATTCTGAATTAAAGAAAGCATTCATCAGCGAGACGCATACGCAA